>JANAVB010021791.1:1391731-1614060 GCA_029216955.1 Iris pallida | reverse complement strand
GGTGTCGGACACGTATCGGTGTGCTATTGAAAGTGTTTGGTGAAATATCACATAGAAATGAATTTCAATAAATTGTAAAACTAATTACATAAATTTGTATATCTATATGTGTGGATTAATATTTGTGAAGACTGAACACGATTTCGTGTCGTCTTCGTGTCCAAACTTGCACTGGACACGCAGCACCAGCCCCGTACCCGTGCCTTGCTACCACCCACTATTTTCTCACCATCTAGGCCACGTGGAAACGTTCCACTTGGCACAGAGGTGGGGGCCATCACTGTCAGGACCCCCCTCGAGTTTCATGATACCTCATGTCGTATCGGACACGAAAATGAGCCTGCATTGAACTTACAATGTCTGCACCTACGCGAACAGTGGCTTCTTACACGGGCTTCGTGTCTCTTCTAGACACGTCGTGGTGATGTGTCAGGGACTCGAATCCTTAGCCCTACACCTGGGCTAGGTGTGGACGTGAGCACAAGGCTCCACGTGAGTGTGTCGTGTCCACGAGGGCTCGAACGCGCCGTACGAGCTTACTGTTATACATGTTTACTGATACTTTGTAATTTTCCTGTTTGGACACTTTGTGTCCATTGTATGGACACATGGACACCCTCCACATGTGCACACACATGTGGGACACCACTGCACACATTTTTTCTAAAATGTTTTGGGTTTTTCCTATATTATTTGGTCGGGTTTCTCTTTAGTGACAATGAGTTTGTAAGTTGATATGTAAAAACTGAATTTGTATGTTAACAGTTTAAACATGTAAAACTGTGAACTAAGTTCACAAACCTGAGATTTGGGGTTTGCTCGAAACCTGGGATTTAAGTTGGTTTTGTGGTTTGTTCACTGTATGTAGATTGTTTGGGTTTGCTTGATACAAACCTGAGAATTAGGTCCTATATGTTAAACTAAGTTGATGATAAAGTGATAACTGAGATTGAATGGCACATTTGAAAACTGAGACTTAGGTTTGTCATGAAAACTGGAATTTGAGAATATGTTAAAACTTTGAGTATGTTAAATGAAATCTGAAATCTGAAAACACTCACTTTCTCTTTTACACTTTACTGCCCACACACACACACAACCCTGAGATATACACTGTCCAGCCCCTTGTCACAGTATACCTTTCTTTTACCTCATGCATATATACATGTATGTAAGTTTGTATGTAATTCATTCTTAGTTTGTCTTGAATGTGTATCTCAGTTTTAGTTTAGGTTTCTTTGAATTCAGTTTTAGGTTTTTATGTTTTGGATTTGTTGGTTGATTTGAGTATCTCAGTTTGAGACTGGAATTCTCAGGTTAGAGATTGATGATTAGTGTTAGCTTTTATATGTTTAGCTATAGTTTTGGGTTTAATGCATATAACTTGAAACTGAAATACTTGGGTTTTGAACTTAAACTGAAAACTGAGAATGTACTTTGAGTTTGGTTGTTAATGTATATGTCCACTGTTTATGAAAACTGAGACACACTATCATTTCCTCACTCTTCACTCCACACACACACTCATACTATTTGACTCCCCCTCTTTCCTATCTATATAGGATTATATATGTATGCATGTTAAAATATAAGATATGTATCTATATGTATTATGATGGTATGTATAATATATAGATATGACTTTGTATGATATATAGTATAGCTTGATGAATGTATATAATGTATATGATATTGTATATAGGTTGGTATAGTATTGTATATGGTTTACCTATAGGCTATGTAATATTGTGGCTTATTATATGGTATATTGTATAGGATTTTGGGTTAGGCTTGTAGTTGACTAACCTAGACTGGTTAACCATAGTTTGACTTGGTGTTGACCATAGTTGACTAGAGTTGACTTTTGACCTAGAATCATGTAGACTGCATAGTATACTTCATTTATGACTCCTTGGATACATCATGACTTGTGTTGCTCTAAATAGGACTCAGATACCTCGCTTCGGACTTTATATTCTCACAGACATTCAGATCGCAGGCGAGTACATTCTCTGATCATTTTATACTTGTCAGGACTTATATTCTTGCTCTAGATCACTTTACTTGATGCTGTCACGATTGTTATCATGGATTGGTACTATATGGATCTTCTCTTGCGATGTTATCCCCCTTGTGTCATCAAATACATATTATGATGTGCGTTTCACGAACATATTATATTTATTTTACACTCATATTCATGTATACTCATTGTGCATCTTGTACTCTCATGATCACATGAGTTTCATGGAAAAACTATTGTATAGGTAACGTAACTTGATTGGATCCTTGTGTATTGATTGGAGAGGGTGAGTAAGAAATGGTTATGTGATCAAATCCCCTATTGTATAAAATATTGTATATGTCCATTGTGCCCTCACGTACAATGGAGTCCCATTTTATTGTATAACCTAACCTGTTTACATAACCATATTGTGCTCTAAATCACTAGTCACTTACAGTTCTTACTTATCATGTATATTTCCAGTTTACAAATATCTCTCATTTTCATGTACATCTTCTTACAGTTCATGTATCTTACAATTTTGTATGTTTTATATTTCCTGCCATGATATGAACTGCGTGAGATGTATTGTGCTCGCTCTTGTCCTGACTGGACCTGTTAAAAATATTACAGATGATACTGAGTACTTCTGTCCAACCTATTATGGAGCCCATCTTGACGACACCTGTGAGTTGGACCCATAGGAGGATCCAGCTCTAGCTGAGGACGTCATCCCTACTGCTTAGACTAGATTAGCTAGGTTATATATTTGTATTAACTTCTGCGTTTGTATTATTTGGATGTTTGAGATGTTGTGTCGTTTAGACACATAGACTTATTTTCTTCTGATTGTATTTCATTTTAGTGATTTTCTATCTATCATATCGTACTATTTCCATCTCTAGATTTGTGATTGAGTTGTACCTTCTGAGATTGTCCTCCGTTTTGAGAGTATACTTGTTTAGATTCATTTATACTGTTAGATGTTGTAACCTAGGATAGTGTTCTACCGCCGACACTGCGGCGTAGGCTGGACGTACCCACTTTTTGTGCCCCTACACTGGGTGCGGGTCGTGACATCAGCTCCTCGCGCAGTTCGGCAATCTTTTCCTTGGTATCCCTCCTCGAACTCGGCTTGCATCTCATAAAATTGTTTTCGAAACTATGCAATGGCATAGGCGACGTCAGTCTCCAACCCATGGACGAACTCATCGTGGGCTGTCTGGTTTTGCTACACTTCAAGCTCGACGACCGCCACGCCTTTCTCCAGCATCTCCACACGGGATGCCAACTCGCCAAGGGCACGTTCCATCGACGGCTTCTTGCTCTTGCCCTTCCTTCTGGGCTTCACCTTCTCCTTAGGCGATTCGGGTTGCTCCTCATTGTGGACGATCTCGGACGAAGACATGACGACGATCGACCTTTGCTCTGATACCATTTGTCACGGACTTAGTATTTTTGCTAGTAATTCGTCTCGTGCGGCACACTATCTTCCTTCTCGAAGACTCATGCAAGCCTTTCCAACCCGACTTAGCTATAACGCTAAGTGTCACGACCGCATCCAGTGTAGGGACACGAGAAGTGGGTACGTCCAGCCTATGCCGCAGTGTCGGTAGTAGAACGTTGTCCTAGGTCACATACATCTAACATGATAAGGTACCTGTACAGTGTATACTCTCCAAACGGAGGACAATACAGAAATTTACAGCTCAATCACAACTAAGGTAAAGTACGATAAGATAGATATGATAAGAAAATTATCAAATGAAATACAAACAGGAGAAGAAGTCTAAGTGTCTAAGATAACATCTCCACAAATATTCAGAATAACAACAAGATCCCAATATATACATCAATGTATCCAAATGAGACAAGACATCAAAATAAAATAGAAGTCTAAGCTAACTAGCCTAAACTATAAGGGTGACATCCTCTACTGCTGATGGATCCTACTGAAGGTCCAGTCGCAGGTGTCCTCTATGGCAGCTCCATAATAGGTAGGGCAAAGATCCTCGTCATCCTTTGTAATATTTTCAACAGGTCCAGTCAGGACAGGAATGAGCACAAAATCTCAACAGTTCATATCAAGACAGGAATATAAAGCATGCAATAGAGTAAAATACATGAAATGCTGAAAGAAGGTACATGTAGTAAAAGAGAAAGAACTGTAATGTAAATAGCTACTATAAGTAGAGAACTATCAGTGACTAGTGATGTAGAGTACAAGATAGAATGTGAATGGCTTGAATTTGCACATGATTACACTAAAGAGTTTGCACATGATTACACTACTTTGGAATTGTTCACATGACTGCTTCAACTCTCCCGTACCCCAATTAATACACAAGGATCCAGACAAGTTATGTTATTGTACAATATTTCACATGGGGGTCCATAAATGGGTGCACATGAAGTTATACATGAGGGCTCTGTGAACATGAGAGTACATGAATCACAAGAGTATACATGAATAGTGAAAGCACAGGAGTACATGATGAAAGTGAAACGCACATGACATGATGTACCCGATGCTCCCGAGGGGGATAACATCTCAATATAAAGATCCATATAGTACTATTTCATCTTAACAACGTGACAGCATCAAGTAATCTAGAGGAAGAATAAATCCTAACAAGTAAAAATGATCAGAGAATGTACTCACCTGATATCCTGAGCAACAGATGTATACATATGTCCAAACAGAGTAGATGAGTCCTATTTAGAGCAACACAGGTCACAACATGTCCAAAAAAGTAATACTGAAGATTACAATGCATTCTACATGATTTCTAGGTCATTCTAGACTGAAGTCAACTCTTGGTCAATCTAGTCAACAATCCTAGTCAAACCAAGTCAACATCTAGTCAACTTGTCTACTAGTCTAGGTTAGTCAACAACAAGCCTAACCAAAATCCTATACCAATATATACCATAACATCACAAAATATACCATAGCCTAAAGGGGAATCTATATACTAGGCTATACAAGTCTAAACCAACCATATATAACAATACATATATATCTCATATACATACAAACCTATACATCACATATATCATATACAATATATACATTATACATACAACCCAAAAAATATATATACCTACATACACATGTATATATAATAACATATATACATAGATATAAAGAGGGGAAAGGGAAGGAAAGAAATGGAATGGTGTGTGAGAGCTGTGAGAGGAAATGAGGGACTGACAGTGAGACAGGGAAGGCACTGCTGTGAAACAACCAAAACTGAGATAAATCTCAGGTTCCCACTCCAGCAGTCCACAACCCGTACTGCCCTCAACTCACACCTCAAACACACAACAACCACAACATCTATCGATAGGTTATAATAAATAAATATATAAAAAGGAAAGGAAAATCAGAGCAAAACCAACCCAGGAAACCCTGAGTATCATGACTGTTCACAATGTTAAACCTAAGAATATCTCAAAGACAGTCACAAACATTAAAAGCCTGAGAATGAATTGTTCACAATTCAAACCAAATCCTGAGAATACATGAGCTCAAGCTCAAAACGAAATCAAAAACCAAACCAATTGATCTCATAACCAAACAACCAAATGTATACATGTGAGAATACATCTCTGGCAACATGAGATTGATATGTGACATGTTCACATGGGAAATCTGAGAATAAGTTCAACTTAAAGTTCTCAAATGACTCGATCAATGTTCTCAAACCCGAAACCACATCAACTGAGAATCAAACATCTCATGAAACAACAGGATTTAAATCTCAGGAAATCATATAACTTAAAATCCAACTTACAAAATAACCAAAACCTGAGATACACCGTTCACATGAAAAATGCCAATAAGAAATCAAACTGATGTAACAAAACTTGAAATAAAATAGTGAACCAAGTGTACAGTAGTTAGGACAAGTCCCACGTGTCCCAAAGAGTCCCACGTGTCCATAAACTGGACACAAGGTGACAAAAACATCAAAAATACAATGTGTATCAGAAAACCCAAATAAATCAACCATTAAATGTGTACAGATGATTAGGCATGTTATATGTGTCATGGGAGGTGATTCGTGTCCAATAACAGTAGACACAAAGTGTCAAATAGCACATAACACACACAGTGAACTCGTGCACAGACAGCCTCGTACGGTGGGGACAGGGACTCGTGTACGACTCACGACACAAGACACATCGTGCTCGTGTCTAGGTGTTCGCCAGGGGTAGGGCTACGTGTTCGTGTCCCTGTACTGTGTCAAATCTGTGTGTGTGCATGTGTGAGTGCGTATCAGAGAGGCCATTTCCCATGTGCACACACAGTGAAGAACCAGTGCGGGCTAGATCCCGTTCGATACGACACGAGAGTGCATAAACTCGAGAGGTGGCCTGTTAGACATGGCCCCCTCCTCTGTGCCAAGTGGCACGAGTCCATGTGGCGTGTCGTATCCGAAAATAATCGAGTAGCAGGACACGCGTACGAGGGCGCATACGGCGTGTCCTGTCCAAATTGGGACACGAAAATGACACGACACGATGCTTAGTGCATAGGGAAATGAAAACATACATGTAGGGCTACAATCCTATTCAAATAGATTTCAAAAATATGAACAAAAATCCCTTTGAGGTATTTCGTCAAACACATAAGCAATAACACTGATACGTGTCCGATACGGACACCAAACTAATTCTAATTTCTACAAAACTTCACCTACAGCTAGGGGACACCTAGATGGATGCATCTATAGAAAGAAATCAGAATTTAGAGGTGATTTGAAGGAATTACCTATTGAGATTCAATCTCAATAAAAAAGCCTTAAATTGTGAAGTCCCCTTCCTCAAGCAATGTCCAAATGAGCTCCCCTCTTGCAAGCTAGCCTCCTTCAACCTCAATTCTAGATTTAGAACCAATTGTAAAAGATTGGGATCAATTTGGTGGAGAAATGGTGAGGAATGATGAAAGGGAAAAGAAATTAGGGTTTCCTAAGGGGAATTTCAAAGGAGGCAAGTGAGTATTAAGAGGCATTATATAGGGGTGTTGGGGTCTCCATATGGCTGCCATAGCATGGTTAGGGTAGGGTTTGGGCATGGAGAAAGGCTATGGGCTCTCTAGCAATCAATTCTAAGTCTCAACTTAAGGCCCAACTAATTCTAGGCTAAAGCTAATAAAATATCTAACTTACAAATATCTAGATATTCTCTAACTTAGTTATTAAGTCTCTAACATTCTAACTAAACCTCCATGAACATCACTAACATCTAGTTAGGTCAAAACTAGGTTAATCTATAATAAAAAGATTAGCACCATAATAATCAATCAAATTTATTTTTCATTTAAAGTAATGACCAAAAATCCTTAAGCAAAAATGTAGAAATAAATCACCCTAACACATGGTTAGGTTTCCATGGTCATGGTTAGTCTCTAGGTCAAGTAGTTTCTAGGGTTTCACTAGAAAAATACAAAATCACAAATCACCCATTAAATAGTTTTAAAAGAATTAAAAATTACCAAAAATCATAACATGATTTAAATCTCATTATTAAAAGACTAAAATTACAAAAGTTCAAAATTACCCTCATTTAAAAAGTGGGTGTTACACTAAGAAAATTAAAAAGAGTGGAGCAAAGATGGGACTCGTAAGAATTTTTTATTGCTTGGAGAATGCTTACAAGTTTTGGTAATGAGGAACAAATGAGGCATTCCCCTTAATTATAGTGCTCATAGAGCTTTACATGGAAACTTCTGTAAAGGAATATTACAGGAATTATTCTCCTACTAAATAAGGACAAATAAAGCTTCTAGTGCATCCAGAAAGATCATGACACATGGTAGGGTCCGAGTCTTCTGGAAGATTCTCGGATCCTTTGGAAGATTCTGGGTCTTTTGGAAAGTTCCACCATCTTCTAGAACGTTCTGGAAGCTTCCCGCATAACCTTGGTCAGTGGAAAGGTTATGCAATTTAGTCTCGACGGGGCGCAACTCTTCGGACATTACATAACGCATACTAAGTGCACTGGGGCAGGCTCCCAGTAAAAAAATCGAAAAAAAATCATGTGGAGAAATTTTTGTGTGTATGTGAACTGGAATAGAGCACGGATGAAGGGTTGTATGGGAATTGTTGTGGTGTTGATGAAAAACTGTATATGTGTGTTTTAAATGAAAGAAGGAATGAGTATTGATAATGGGGTTGTCCAGCATTATGTAGCAATAAGAGACGAATTGGACACAGATGCAAGGGGGCCAGAAATACTTCATGGGAGGTGTCTCCTAGTGGGAAAATAATAATAAACTAGAAAGTAGAATACTCATGCGAGATGTATAAGACTTTCAAAGTAGGAGTACATGAAAAAAATAAAAAAGAGTTACTTAGTAGTATTACAAATGATGTTGTAGTTAAAACGTTTTAAAAGTATAAAAAATTATATAGAACAATTGTGAAATATAATAATTTATTGTATGAAAATAATACTTCTTCATATAATATTATATTATTATACCCAAAAAATTTCGGAGGCGTTACTTCCGAACACTTTTATAATTGCGCCCCCAGTGGATTAATCTTGGATTCGCTACTTGGGGGAGGTGTGGGTGTTGTGTATAAAAATTAAGAACAGTGTGTCCAAAAGAATACAATGCAACTTACACAAAATCTTATATTATGTCCGACATGGAACATCTGAAAAAAAAAAAGTTATATCCATCTACCGTGAGAATACAAGGCAAGCAACGTTTGTTCTCTTATTCTCTTTGCTGAGTATAGTAAGAACGGCCAATTTTTAGACTAGATTTTAGTAAAAAGTAAAAAAAAAAAAAAAAAAAAATTGAAGTATATATCACGCTACATTTTTTGTACTTTACTCTAAGAATGAGCCGATATGTCAATCAAATTATTTTAATCCGGTCAAGATGATTTTTTCATGCTTTCTCACTTCTTCTACAATTTCTTCCGGTAATAAAAAAAGTCCTAGTGACAGACAGTTGGTCTAATACTCGAAGCTTGACAAGTTCCATGCCAATTTTATAGGACTTGCGCATGATAAACATTTCGCAACCCAATTACTTGCGTGCAAAAGAACACCAACAACTTTAAATTCTTTAAACAAGGGTCCTTTAAAGGGTTATTTAGTTTTAGGATCTCATATATCTATATATAAATATTAAAATTTAAATTTTGAAATAGACCGATGTTAGAATTTGAATTTCAAAATTACTGTTCATTAGTCTAGGTGAACAGTAATTTCGAAATCCAAACTCTAACCATCAATTTTGAGACCTAGATTCTAATATCCTGCATGTATATATGAGATCCTAAAACTAAACATCCCTTTGAACAGCAGATGTAAATTTTGAACAGCTACCCTCAATGTGAATTCTCTATTGAGGAGATGTTGACCATAATCAAATCCTTGCTCCTCAATGATACTTGACGAAAGTATGTCCTACCTCAACATTTATATCCTACTAGAATAAGGTATAAGAGAATTGCGGGTCCCTACTACTACATATTCCTTGTGATGCCAAGTTTCAATCAGAACACTCCAAAATATGATTTTCTTCGTTTTTTTTTAAATAGTCAGCTTTTGACCAATGAATAGATTTATTTGTTTTTTTACTTGGTGCCCAATTTTGAGAAACAAGATCAATTTTGTGAAAATACAATATGATCGTACCAGATCTTCCGAATTTATAGGCCTCCAAAAAAACTTATATATGCATTATATATATACATTTATTTATATAACTAATACATACAAAAAAAAAAGTTAGTAAAATTAAACTTTTGATCCATATTTAGTTAAGTCTTTGTTACCATTACTATTCCGCAGGATCAACTATTTTAGAGAACTTAAAAAATATATATAATTATAGTGTAAATGATAGTTATATCTCAATTAAAACATATTGTACTTGATTAATTTTCCTTAATGTTAATTAATTTTGGTTAATTTAATTTTTGAATTTTTAATGAGGAAGATATTGTACTAGATAATTTAATTTTCACTGATCACCAAAATGAATTATTTCATAGTAGCTCAAATGTCTACCAACTGTCATCTTCGTCCAATGCTTACTATACGATTCGTATTTGTGGCTTGTCCAGTCAAAATCTAGTATTCATGATTAACTCACAAGTAATTGTCATATCCTAATCCCAAAATATGTAGGACTCAACACGTAACATGTCCATCAAATACGACTTACCAAAATATTTAACAAATATTGGTCCCACAAAAGTATTGTCATGTCGAAAAATAATACTAGAAAGCGGAGGCGATACTAGGCAAGCCATGCATCGGAGTATGCCGATACCCCAGAGTATTGTCACGATGTATAAAGAGATGGAGTTACTCTGTAATCCATAGGCCAACTTCTAGGTCAACAGTCCTAGACCAATAACAAACAAGTAAACTACAAGAAGTATGATTATCAGACATATAATAGAAAATCGTCCCAAACTATAGCTATATATTATCATCAAACAAGTAATACAAAATAAAATACTGGGAAGACAATCATATATGATAATATTTAGATATAGTCTAGAATGAATACAATCATATTGTTTGCAAGCGGGAACATGATCCTATAACATGAGCTAACACATACTCGGTAAATAAATGTCTCAAAAAAATATGTAGAATATACAGTGGAAGATGAGACAAAATCCACTCAGACACTCGGGTGGTGGTCCTCCTGATGCTGACCATCGAGCGGAAGGTATGATAGATCTTAAGGCTCCGTTATAAGTTTTGGCTATAAAAAATCAGTGTGCTCATCAACCCTACATAGTAATTACTATAAGAAAATACTATGGTATACTAAAACTAGCATGCAAGCAAATAATAGGAAAGCATAAAAGAAATAATAAAGAAGGAAAATTAGTAAGCAATAGTAAGCTGGAACAGTAATAAACTATCCACCAATCTCGGCCAATCATGAACTACAACTTGATAATATTATCTAACTAGAGTTGTCACAATCCTGCTTATTATCACATACAATTGAAGTTCCAAAAGAAATATGCGTTGCATGCTGTTAAGATTATCTAGATTAACGGTAATTAGTAATATGTACACATATGTAATCTGTGAGCTAATAAAAATCAGTACAATATAACATCTGTCCAGGTCATCCAGGTTAACAGAAATAAGTAATATGATATCATAATAATCTAGGTTTGAATCTCCTATTGTACACATTTTAAACAGATTCTGAAAAGAATTATATCGTTGCATAAATCCAATTATTCGTCCATGAAATAGATTTTCAGCCAGTTTAGAAAATCTAAATTGTTTTTTGGGACATCCGGCGTAACGCTCGAAACTTTGTGCATATTACGTTGTACGTCTTTTGGGCCCATTGTCTCTAACTCTCACTATTTATAAATGGAAGAAATAATACGCCCCTGTGGCTCGATCCACTGATTTTTTGCCCCCAGTCAAGGCTCTATGCCTCTCCTGGTAACCACATGGGTCACTCGTGCTCGGCAAACCAATATAGTTTGGAGAAGCCAAACTCAAGTGACCATTGTAATTACCGAGAAGAGGCATAAGATGATGGCTGAGTGGCGGAAGATTTGTGGATCGAGTCACGAGAGTATTTTATTTCTTCTATTTATAAAAATAGTAGAAGTTGTGGACAATAAGTCCAAAAGATATACAATATAGTGTTTACGAAGTACCATTGCAGTGTTTACGAAGTACCTTGGGTGATGCCGGACATCTTAAAAAAATGGTACTTGGCGAAAACATTTTCATAATAACAAAGATGACAAAGCTTTGATGGTTCAATATAATATTTTTGGGTGGCATTCCAAGTAAGTTTACATAATGAATCTTAAAGTAAGAAAATGTATGTTTCAATCTCTCGTGAATTATTAGAAAAAAGAAGATAGGATTTGTTCGTGTGACATGGCTAGGCCTCAGAGCATCTCCAACCCTGTTGTCTTGTTAAGTGTTGTGAGTCTTAGGTGGCTTCTACGTGGCATTAGTCACAAGACAATGTCTTGTTTATGTGGCAAAATTATATCTCAAAAGACAATGAAATAGAAAAACTATCTCCAATGCAAAAGTATTGAGAAAACAATAAAAATATTTTTTTTCCAACTTCCAAGGCAACTCCTCCACTTCTTCAACTTTTTTTATAATATTTCTATTCATAATTGATGATGTGGAGACAAAGTCATTGTGAAGTGCATTATCTAGATCTAGACAACCAACTTCACATTCTCCTTGCCATGTCATTGCCATATCAATTTATATTTATTCTACATTATATTGGAGAAGAATTTTTGGAATAAAAATTTGTCATTACTATGTGGCAACCATTTTTTCTAAACTCACAATAGGGTTGGAGATGCTCTCAGCGTGCCATTTTTATACTCCAATATCTAAGATGTTTGCACTTTTATATTACTCCAAATCGCTGCAAACACTAGTTGACATTGATAAACAATAATATGCATACGTAGGCGTATTGAATTGTCAACTATATTATTAATTTCTCCTTAATTGCACATTCACTCGACGACATATAGATGTGCACCTTAATTGGGTCATCTTTTTCTTCCGGAAATTAGGTCAATTTGCCTTCTATATAACAAAACAAGCTATTCTAGAATGCTTAGCACAAAATAATATATAATAAAAAATTTATATTCTGAAATCAAATTTATATAATTAAATTTATGAAAGAAATCATATTCATGTATTTATGTTTGGTGAACATATAAATATATCCTGTAATATATTTTATATAAAAAAATTATAACATTTTTATTGAATAGTAAATATATTTAATAGCAAAAAAATTTATATAGCAAACCCATTTTTACTGAAATTGTACTGACCGTAACATGTTTTACAAAATTGCAAAAGAAGTCTTTTCCGCCAGACCGTCTGGCGGAATAAAATTGCACGAAGAAGTCTTTTCCGCTAGACCGTTTGGCGGAATTTGCGCCGGGAGAGGGGGGGGGGGGGGGGGGGGGGGGGGGGGGGGGGGGGGGGGGGGGGGGGGGGGGGGGGTATACTTAAATTGTTTTCTTAAATTTGCTTCAAATTATACTTAAATTTGCTTTCTTAGTTAAATTTATATTTCCATAATTCTTTTCTTTAAATTAAGTCTGAATTCATTCATAATCAAATCGAAGAAGTTGCCGCATTATTAAAACTGTGGATATATGATGGTGGTTGTTCATCCAGCCAAATAATATTTGGTAAAGACTCAAATGATTAAAAGGAACGTGTGCCTGCCAAAGCTAAAGAATTAAAATGAGTTCTAAATTGATGATTGTTTTTTATGAATTCATACTTAACTTTAAAAAAAATCATGAAAATATAAAATTTAACTAAGAAAGCAAATTTAAGTATGATCTCCCTCCCCTTGCAAATTTTGCCAAACGGTCTGGAGGAAAGACTTCTTCGTGCAATTCGTAAAACATGTTACGGTCAGTGGAATTTCAGTGAAAATGGGTCTGCTATAGGAAATTTTTCGATAATAGTTGTTAATCACTCTCATCATTTATTAAATGGAAGAAATAGTACTTTTATCCTGGCTCGAATTCGTACAAATGTGACGGACGTCTCCATCTTAGCCACTTGAATTAGAGATGATTGATACTTTTTATTGCATAGTTCTTCATTAAGGTGATATGTTAGTATTTAAAATAACATGGTTCAAATTTATTAACATCTTAATTTTTCGTACTTATAAATAATTTTTTATGACTCAATTCGTTGTGCAACCTAACCCAACTCACAGACGTGAAATAGGAAAAAAAAAACCCAAAAGATATATTTTTTAAAACAAAGAATAAAGAAGTGGGAAAATGAATAAAAAAACAAAAAATGAAAAAAAAAAAAACTTAACAAAATTATTTTAGAAAATTAGAAAAGAAAAAAAAGGAAGGAAAAAACCTTAAAAAAAGTATAGAAAACAAGGAAAAATGAATTTTAATTTTTCTTTCAGAAACAAACAAATGAGAAAAGATGAAAACAAAAAATATTAAAATAAATGAGAAACAAAGAAAAACACTTAAAAACAAAAAAAAACAAAGAAAGAAGGAAAAAAAAAGGAGGAAAAAAGAACAAAAAAATAAAAACAGAAAAAAAAAATCTAAAAAGTATAGAATAAACCAAAAAGAGAATTTAGTTTAAAAAATAAAAAAGTCCTAAAAGAAGCAAAAATTGGGGAAAAAAAAACAAAAATGAAAAGAAAAAAGTTTCTTAAAAACAAATGAAAAACCAAAAAAATAGATGAAAATCAAAAATGGGGGGAAATTTTTAAATAAATGTATAGAAAAATGAGGAATTCAAAAAATAATTTTCTCTAAAAAAAAAAAAATTAAATGAAAACATAAAAATAAAATAAATACTAATTTTTTAAACAAATGGAAGACAAAAAAAGTTGAAAAAAACATATAAAAAAGGGGAAAAAAAAAAGGTTTTTAAGAAAAAAGTAAAATAAAAAGAAAAAAATGAATAACAAAGGGGAAAGAAAAATGGCTACATGGACTCAAGACACAGGACGACATGAGCTATGCTAAACTGATCGAAAATTTTCATAGAAAGAAAAATATTTATAAAATTTCAATCAAAGCAACAAGTTTGGGATAATGGCATACAAGGCACAGAAACGCCCTTAGTATAGGCGTTTTGTATTTTTATTATTAACTTTTTTTTTCTTACTTAACACCGTTAAATTTTTCGTCCGTTAGATTTTCCGTTAGGGAAATAAAATGTATAGGGATTGATGGGATATAAAGTGGATTCTTTTGTCGGTATTGATTTTTTTTCCCGCCCATTAGTACATATGGGATATAAAGTGGATCGCCCACTAGCTAACGTTAACTGGTTAGAATATAGGATAGGTAACGTTCATTGAATGGCTCACGTTAACTCAATAACTCTCGGATAATTTCTTCTTCCTTTCTTCTTTAGCTTCTGTTTTTCTCTGCTAGGCTTACCTTCTTTCTCTTCTGTTTCTTCTCTTCTACTCTCCTCTTCTTATATCCATTTTCCCACCCGTTTTCATACATTTCAGTCAAAAAGTGACTGAAAAAGCTGCATGCCACACACACACCATTGCAATCCCACACACACCAATGCAGTCAAAGGCTGCATGCCAGTCCCCGAAAAAGCGCCTGCGCCCAGTCCCACACCCCGAAAAAGCGCTGCCCACACCCCGAAAAAGCGCCTGCGCAGCAGCCAATTGCATGCAGCTTTGGACAGCCCGCCCGCGTCGCAGCTTTGGACAGCCCACACACACGAGAAGCGCCACGCGTCGCAGCTTTGGACACCCGCCCGCGTCACGATAAAAAGCGTCAGAGAAAACGCCCTTAGGAAGGGCGTTTTCGTCTGACACTACTAACAAAACGCCCTTCCAAAGGGCATTTTCATTATTTTATATATAATATATTTTTAACGGAGGCTGAACGTTAACGGAGTAGGGGGAAAATTATTTTAAAACAAGAACGCCCTTCGTAAGGGCGTTTTCATTATTTTATATTTTTCGTTTAACGGAGGCTGGTTTAACGGAGTAAGAGGAAAAAAAATTTTTAAAACAAGAACGCCCTTCGTAAGGGCGTTCTTGTGCTTCAGATATAATATTTAGAAACATTATGCTCTACATGAAATTTCATAAAATTTTAATGCTTTACATGAAAATTTTCGTAAACTTATTCCCATGAAAAATTAAGTATTTACATCTTTTTGAAGAAATAGACTTTCCATGATTCACGGTAATATTGTTACTGAACATTCGATATTTTCGGAAATAAATTTTATAACCAAAATAAAACATGGTAACAAGTTTTCCATCCTGAATTAATTTATTTGATTTAAAAAAAAAAGATTCACGTACATAACACAACATTATTGAAAAAGATAAATAAAACAATAATACTAGTATTACAACCAAGAGCCTTACAACCTTTTACTACCGTATAGGTGGCATTGCCAATTGTGTTTCCTCTTTTCCCTTATTCCCACATGGAGAGGGATGATCCAATTGACAACTGTCACCTTTATAGTCAGGGGCGGATCCAGGTATTAGGTGGGGTGAGCTGGAGTCCACCTCAATTTTTTTTCCTTTTGAATTTTTTCCTTTTGATTTTTTGTAGTAGTTAGTCCACACCTAGCACATCCCAACCCACTCTAGCCCATCCAGATTATATTTTTGGATCCTCCCATGTAGATAGTCAGGGCGGTCCTGGCCCAGGGCGGCGTCTACGGATCATTAGGGGCCCAAAAAAAATTAAAAAAATAAATATGTTAATAATTTTGTATCTCAAATAGAACTAGTATGTAGTATGGATTTTTTAGATATGAAGTTATTGTGGTGTAGTGGTTAGTACTTTATACTTGTACACTAAAGATCCTAAGTTCAATCATTGGTTGCAATTTTTTTTTATATATTTTTATATTATGTATAGGGACCTTATTTTAAAAGTTAGTTCTGGGTCCACATGAACTCATGGCCCGTTCTGTAGACAGTTGTAAGAAGATTGTAAGATTTTTTTAATGTAATTATAGTGTTCATATACATAAGCAGAATGCATATATGCATGAGACTAGATAGTCCTTAAAAAAAATAGTCGGACATTAGAAGTTCATCAAATAGTCTAATCCGTAGTGTACATGTATGCCAACTTTGCGAAGAATATGTCATTCTCACAATCATGTGCGTTCGAGATCTCCAGGAAAGAGAGTTCATTTTAAGACTTGAGAAAGTGTACTGAACGGTGGATTTTTTGTCTTGAAGTAGAACGAGACATAAAATACTTGATTTATTGCGTCATACAGTAAACTCAATTTCTTCCAAGCACGTAGCTATATATTATGTCTTAGATTTACGTGATGGATTGATTTGTCTTTACATTCATTTTATATCTTTTTAATTATCTGAACGTATATCCAAAATCCAATAAACATGTCTATAATAAATTTAAATGAAAAAAATATTAAATATTCAAATTATATTCAGAAAAATGATTTTTTACGACATTGAAATTATGGCACACCTAAAAAGTACACCGTAAATCCTCAACTTAAGAGATGGATTTCCCTCAACGCCATAAAAAGTGTGTAAATAATTTGGTATGCCTATTTACGACTTGCATTGAAAGCTGTATTTTTTTTTCTTACCAAAAATCGACAGCCAATTCTTTCATCTAACCCGCGCCTCTATTTCACCCTAAAAATTTTCAACACCCCCAAAACCCGCGCCTCTATTTCACTCTAAATCCCGTGCAGAAAATTCATTCTCACACAAGCCCCTATTTCTAATTCCTCCAATTTTCCTTTTTTAGGGTTTCTGCTCCAATTTTTAGGGTTTTCAAGAGCTTTTGCTCGCTTCTTTGAGAATGCCGTCGTGGTCCGATTTCGTCGTAGGAGGCGTTGGTCCAGCTGCGCTGACGTATCGACCGACTCATTCTTTCTACGTCCCTCTCCACCTTTGCTCCTTAATGCCCTTGTCGTCATCCGCCGTCGAGTTCTCAACTTCCTCCCGAAACCCTAACTCTAACCGCCTCTGCCAGCCCCCGCATGCTGTGTCGCATCTCCAGGTCCCGTTCGCGTTCTCAAATATCGACATCAATGGCGTTGGTGTTCGTTTGATGGTGGTGGAGGAATTAGTTTCCGTGCAATAGAGGACATTTCGGTCGAGACGTTCCCCCATTGGCCGGGACGTTCTAAGATCGACCTCAGGGAGGCGCTCTGCCCTACAAAGGTTATAGGTAAGTACACGCTATGATATGAAGCTCGTCGACAGAGATCTTCTCGATAAGATGCTAAAGACGGTTCATTCGAATGTTTGTTGTAACAGGGATGAAGATTGGGAAGACAATGATGGAGCTGTCAACACGATATCCATGACCCACCCTCATTTACCAACAGAGCACCCGAGCCATTTCGTCGTGGATGACTCATAATGCCATCATCTGCAACCAGGAATCTGGTTTGTGCAAGATGTCAAAATTTTCCGTTCCAGTGAATTAGTTGCTCATTTATCCTTCTCTATTTTGTACACGATTTTATGTTATTTATATTCCGAACACTTATAATATCTACATCACGACTGTAAGTATCAGCCGAAACTGATAACAAAACCATAAGATCTATGTTTTAGGGACATGGATACCACACGAGACAGTAAGGACACGGATACATCACCTATGTGGTACTCATATTGTATTTTGGAGCATCTGGGTTGTGTCTGTGCCTGGCACAACACATTGTAGATTTTTTGGAGTGTCCATGTTTCCTTGAGTAGGATATTCTTTATCAGTTGATAATTGATTCACTTGCATACTTAGTTATTTATGGGACCCAAGATACATCAAGAACAATGGACATGAATTTTAGTATTCTTAAATGCATGAATGCAATGAGCTTGACTCTTTGGAAGACACAAATTTTTTCCAACAATTTCCATTTTAAGAAAATTTGTCATATGAGAATAAGTATATTTTTTCACCACAATTTCGAAGAGGAAGAATGATTCCGAATCTTTTTTTAATTTTATTTGTATATGTATGATTCAATCGACGTGGGCAATAATCTTTTTACTTATTATTTTATATTTTATATGTATACTCTACTAATTTGATTTTAATTCCAAAGATTCATCGTTTGCTTGGAAACAATGAACCCATGTATTTACTCAATGTAATAATAAAATGTCTATTAACTTGACATGCCTAGTAGACATAAAGTTTTTCTAGGATTATGACATTATAACTTCGTAACTTTTGTGGTGCACATAGTTTTGGTCATTTTCTAGTCTCATAGTGCCAAATGCCCCGAGAGTAAGGTAAGCACTGCTCGGCATAATGCAACTTTTGACATGGACACGGCCTAAATCAGATCCATTGGTCTAGTCTTTTTAGTAGTTAATGTGTCATTATGAGGTTTCAAAGTTTTATAAACTATTAGATATTTCAGCATCCAATATTATGTGGAAATATGTGAATTATATTGGGGATAATCTTCTTCAATGTGCTGCAATTTATGACCTGAGCCACTTATTCCCTGTTGAACATGCTTGAGCCAATGGAAGGATATTTGGAAGCTCCTCACTGAGCTTAGCTTGTTGAGCAAGGTGTTTTTATCCAAAAGAAAACCCAACCTTGCACAAAGAACTGGTTCAAACCCATTGAAGTGAGCATCGGACTTAACGATTGTCAATACCAGTTTGACTAATGCATTGAAGTGGCAAACTGGGCCTGAAAGCCTATAGTTGATGCCAAACAACTGTTTGGACTTGATTCTCCTTTACTTTTTTTCTTTATTTTATTATTGTGGAAGGGTACCATCTTGTCTATATGAGTTGAAGAAGTAAGAATTGCATTCTCTACAGTAGTTTACAAATTAGCAACCTGTTAAGATTGTTTCAATCTGATACAGTAGTATATGTTAGTCAGAAAGCACAATAACAGTAAAGACTACAGTTGTGCATCTCACAAACCCGTGATCTCCATCTATTTTATTTAGTTAGCTTGGCAGTTTATCTGCTGAAGAATACAGTTGTGCATCTCTTCTACTATACATGGCTGTAGCTGGTAAGTTTCAAATTTTCAGTATAAGTTGGAGTTGTCCAGCTCTTAAAGTGTTACACATTAGTATTGTTTCTGATACCTAAGATTTTTTTTATGTCACTTTCTTATTTTCTTTTCTTTTCCTTTTTTCCATTATTGATTTTTTGTCATATAACGAAGGTTTCTTCTATGTTCTGCCAACGTGCAGAGGTAACATTTGATTACAACTACGTAAAGGTAGTTAGCACTGCAGCAAAAAACTTCTGAGTGTCGGGGATACATAGGTGGTGATCGACTGAACTCTGAAGTGATTTTTGATTCAAGTTACCTTTGTTAGCAGTGATTTTTTATTATTGATTCAAGTTTCTGTCAAAAAAAATGAAGCTTTCTTACATGATTATCTAACTAGGTTTTCTCGATTTTGGTTAGGAAATGCAGTTGGGACACTTTCGATTGGAAGAACAGGTGAGCTCTGATCCAGGTCTTGGTCATTTGGTTGTGTCGATGATTGTTGTTGAATCTGAATAAAGTTCAGATCATTGGTTTGCTGCATTCATAATTTTGCTCAAAAATAGAAAATTTTGGATGAATTTTTCCTCTATTGTGGTGTTACTTCATGCTTTGGGACATATGGCAGGAGGCCGACTAAGGCTAGGAAGGGATTTGAATGACCCCATGGTAAAGGTAGCACTCTATTTAGAATCTTCCAAGTAGGTTATCATGTCGAGCTTGTCATGTGAGATACCATCTTTATTCCCGATTATATTAAGTTCTATTTTAATGTTACATCTACAACTGAACTGATACAATTTTTCTCCTATAATGTTGAGTACATTGAGTAGTCGGAACATTCTTTGACTCTTTGAAAAAGGCTCTGATCACATCATAGGAATACCTATGCTGGCATTAAACCTTGATGTCAATTTCGAATATAAACCTATAATTTTGTGTTTTCTTTAACTTAATTTTGTATCATATCATACATAGTTCTTTGGCCGGACCCGATTAATTTATGCTAAAATCTCTGTAGCTGATTGCTTTATTTTGATGTCGTATAATGTGGGTTAGTTTTATCATGGCATGTTTTACTACCGGCAGTACCAATTGATGTAACCCAATTACACCATCACAACACTTATCAACACAACAATCTTTCCATTTCTAATAGATATATGGTCTTGATTATATATATATACACTTATTAGTATCATACAGTAAAGTCCTATTGTTATTGTATAGTGGGACATATGGCCACAATGAATCTACACTAATGAGGATCTTATTTATTTGGACAGCTAAGCTGAGGAATTCAATAATGAAAATGAGTGGGCAAGATATCCAGAATGCAGTAGATTTTCTGGTCGAAGAATGTTAGACCCGGGCTTGATCAAAGATGGTAGACTCGATGTCGAGATCAGAGGTTCAACAAATGTTCACCTTCTGATTATTCTCGAGATCCAAGAAGAATACTATAATATGAATCTGATTACAAAAGCAACAATAATAGAAAGTAAATCTCACGTTCTTCCTCGCAATCGCAGTTGCTGACGGACAAACTGAGTTCAGAAAATAAATCTCACGTTCTTCCTTGAAATTGCAGTTGCAGACGGACATAACTGAGTTACAACTCAGATGAAGGAGAAGAAAGAAGAAGAAGAAGAGGAAGGTTTGCTGGGGTGATTAAAATCACCGTTGCTCAAAGCAAGATTCGTCCCAACACGATCTGCTTCCAGGAACCAGCAAGTTCACAAAGAACTTCTGGAACGCTCGTAAGTCAATATTTTAGACTTGAACGGGCTTCCTGGACTTTACAGACTCCCTTAACTCTCTTCTTGGCATCTTTTAAAGGAGGCCAAGGGGCTCTATTTATAGAGTGGAGTTGAGACTTCACCTCTTCTCCTATCCGATGTGGGACTAAAATACCAATACTCAAAAATAGAGTTTGATATTTCAGATCATCCCACAATTAGCATAGAAGTGTGCCAGTCACGCCTACCCCTTGAACACTCCCGTGCATGCACGAGACATCCTGGAGTCCGTGTTCGAGTCCGAGTCCGCACAACAAAAATCAACTTATATCTTTATTGGAATTGATCATTTTTCTTTCTAGAAAACACTCCCACATGACACACACTTGTGCCCCACCACACCTCATGTGCACACCTCAACAGCATTATATTGAGATACTCACCATTTGGTGTAGCCGATGTGGGACTATCTTTCCTAGTCCAAAGGCAAAAACACCAACAATCTTCCACATATCTCAATATATGGTTTGAGCGTTCCCCACAGTGACTGTCCATCATGCATTAGGAGAGATGTCGCTACGACTTGAATCTTTCTACATAGGTTAAATAACAGCATGATACAAGAATGGACTAAGCCTTGAATTTTGTACCATAACTGCAATTCTTCCTACTCACATAATGACATCAACTGTGCTTCTGGCTGCACATTAAAGGCCTTGTGCCAGCCTGGTTTCAGTGTATAATTTTTGGGCGTCTACAAGATTACCCTCAAAGACGGCCTGATATCTCTGTCCATACACTATAGGTGAGTTCTTTATAAAGAGTCATGGCATGAAGCATTGTGCTTCTTTGCGGTGCTACGCCGCTATGATATGGCTTAAAGCCGAGGCTTTATCCCACCTGGGTACCTCATCGTAGTGTTATACTACTGTAGCATGAGGTCACAGGCCTCTTTGTAGTGCCAAACTACCCAGCATGAAGCCTTGCGCTTCCGTGCGGTGTTACGCCGCTATGACATGGCTCGCAAAGCCGAAGCTTTACCCTACCTGGTACCTGTTCGTGGTGTCATGCCACTGTAACATGAGGACATCGTCCTCTTTGTAGTGCTGTCTACATTTTTATTACGATTATCATACAGCATTAGGCTACCTGCCTATTTGCGGTGCTACTCCGCTGTGACTTGGCTTAGAAAGTCGAGGCATTACTCTACCTGGGAACCTCATGGTGAAGTCACCTCACTGTAGCATGGAGTTACACTCCTTGTAGTGCTGCACTACCGTGCTTCCTGTAAAGCACTCCAGGCATTCACTCTGCCTAAGAACTCATTAAGGCATTTAAGCTAACCTTCCACAGGATCTGTTCTCCGTAGAGAACATATAGTAGACAACAGTAGTAACGGGTCCGTAACCCTTTCATGTTTCAAAGAACACGTGCCCACTGTTACCTGATATTATACCAGTCAATGGTCCTTCTTTGAACCGAAAGTTAGATGTCTAGTAGATTTCTCTTTGAACTAATAACATAAAACTTTACAGTAGGATTACAAAGACACAATATCAGAAAGCTTTCAAGCCCATCTTCCTTGCTGTGTCTTCGACTAGCTGGCACTTGAGGCCCTTCGTGAACGGATCCGCCAGGTTCTCCTAACTCCGAACATCAATTACTGTAATGACACCTCTCTGATGAGATCCTTCACTGCCCTGTGTTGTAACCGCACAGTTCTCTTCTTTTCGTTGAAGAGATCATTTGATGCTACCGCTGTAGTCGCCTGGTTGTCGCAGTATATCAGAATTATCGGTATCTGTGCCCCAACCACTGGAAGATCATACAAGAGCTTCGAAGCCACTCTGCTTCATCTGCTGAGGTATCAAGTGTAAAGAACTCAGATTCCATAGATGATCGCGAGAGCATAGTCTGCTTCTTCGACTTTCACGATATAGCAGCTCCACCCATGTAGAAAATGAATCCACCTGTGGACCTCTTGCTCTCTAACTCTGAGCACCAGCTAGCATCACTGAAGCCTTCTACTACCGGCGGCTCTCCGCTGAAGTACAGTGCATATGTCTGAGTCTTCTTGAGATATCTCATAACCCGCTTCACAGCTTTCCGGTGCTAATGCCTGGATTGCTAGTGAATCGACTCAGCATTCCGACAGCGAAAGCTATGTTAGGCCTAGTGGCAGTAGTAGCGTATCAAACTCCCGATGATGCTAGCATACTCCAACTGCCTGACGCTTTCCTTCGAGTTTGGCTCCAGCTTCTGATTACCCCGGTACGTGTCACGCCCCGCTCCCGTAGGAGCGATCCTCGCTAAGGCGTGATGCCGCACGAGCCTAGATTACGCTCGTGCAAGGTAGTTTCATAACGACTGATTACATCGGCGGCGACGGGGTCGTCGTACAGAAGTCCCAAGCAGAGACATTGAAACATGCAGCAGAATTTAAAAGCAAAACACAAGTTATTCAAAAGAACTCTTTTATTGATATTGAACAATGATATTACAATGGGCGCAAGGCCTTGATTACAAGTCTCTCGTGCTCACTTTTCTCTTATTTTACAAGTCACTCTGCTCTCTCATCTCTCGACTACAATACTTGAGTCAGCGGAAGCTTCGGAAGGCGATGTCCATATATTATGTCCTGTATAAGTCTTGAGTTTACGCGGCCGCACGCTTCGACTCGCCAAGGAACTCGTGCCTCGACGCATCTAAGCGAGCTCCGCGCCATGAGTTTCTACCTGTGCCTGTACATGGAAACTATGTGGGTGTCAGTACTCAACTGTACTGGTGGAGTGAGCTCCTCGCCCACCCATACAAAACCGACACGTTTATTTACTTTTGTGCAATACAACTTCCTTTACGATTGTCTTTCTAGTTTTGCCTTAGGATCATTTTAATACTACGATGTCTGACCAACCCGACGTGCAACGACATGGTCGTGCTATAATGCCAACGCGTATTTCGATCGAGGCAGTACCTCATCGCTTAGGTACTTGACCGAACTTCAACTCGGGACGGCAGGGTCGTGCCATACTCTATTCGCGACTTCAACGTATTCAAGACAGTACTCCGCCGAGGAGCAACTTATGCGAACTCGGCCATGCTAAGACTTTCACTTAAACTCAAGTTCGCTAGACCAATTCTCGTGCCAACGATTCAAATGCCAAAGACGACAATGGGATGACTCGTACAGGTCGTGCCTCTAGACCTTACTTAGACTTGTTCGTGCTTCAAGGTTGAGGCTGCGCCTCGCAACTTATCAAGACTTATCATGCTACCGCCTTGCGGCCTTCCTGTTCGACTCATTTGCTAACTTAGACAAGACCTGTGAAACATAGTTAATTCTATGGACATTCCGACGCCAAGTATCGTGCCAAGCACGGTACCTATGCTGCAGCCCATTCTTAGGCCCAGACATTATGATACCAACTAGACCTGTATTCAAGTTCTAGACCCAATCCAAAGGCATACACGCGGTGTACCGCTACTCTACCGACCCATCTATATGAGTGGTCACTAGCAATGTCAAGCTATCTTGGATCTTTGGCTCATGGTGACCCCTTCGTATGAGGTGCGAGCCCCATCGAATGGTTGTGGCGTATACCATAACTGTTCACTTCTAAAGTCGTACCGTCGTTGAAGGCCGTACGGTATCTGCCTTTCTCTCCTAGGCCGACTCGATCCCGGCGCCCAGGTGATCGGTCGAGGGATTCCCCTTGCGCGCAAGTTGTCCAATGACCATGCAAGACTCAACTCGATCTATCCAGTCCTTTCTTATTCATGAACATGTTTTCCTCTTTCTATCTAGACTCCCAAGCCGCGGGACCGATCTCGTGTATTTCCTTTCAAGACATAGCGAGACTCCCAAGTAGCGGGACCGATCTCGTGTGCGGGACTTATCAAGACTTAGCGAGACTCCCAAGTAGCGGGACCGATCTCGTGTGCGGGACTTATCAAGACCTAGCGAGACTCCCAAGTAGCGGGACCGATCTCGTGTGCGGGACTTATCAAGACTTAGCGAGACTCCCAAGTAGCGGGACCGATCTCGGCGATAACCAGTCGCGTGGGCTTCCTTTGTCTATGGCATGTTTTTCACTAAACCGACTGTGGCTCACGCCTTAGACGGACCTCGTTCTCTAGGCGACGCTATCGCTCAAGTCATATAGTTTATACGACGAGCATTGTTCTCAAGGGACTACGCGACTTGACAACCGCAGATAGAGTAAGACAGTGCTAGAAATAACTTAGGTCGACCGGCATAGCTTTTCCTAACTTATTCACGCAACGACTTGATGATCAAAGGCTACGCCAAGCTTCGCATCGAAGGAATGTGACGTGCACGCGTTCGACTTGAACAACCAAGTTCTCGGGTGCCTAGACTTAAGCCAACAGTCGTGCAAGACGACTTAACTCGCGGGACGTGCGAAGGCTATGCCAAGCCTTGGACGACGGGACCGTGCATGTATTTTCAAGCATTCATACGGGTGACGCCTATGACTTAGGCCAATACAAGCGTTGGGGTAAAACGATGGGACAGTGCATGCTTTATCAAGCATTCAAGCGAGCGACGCCTATGACTTAGGCTTATTCGAGTGTCGAGGCAACTTAGCAACTTAGGCCAATTTCCTTCTCCCAAGCCATGAGAACGAAGGATCGAGTGTCATTTGAAAGCACGCTGAGCCGACTTCTAACCAGACCGTGGGACCATTTTCCATGTTCTAAGACATTCCGACAGGTCGGGATTATTCCCTTAGATATGTGCGTTCGTAGCTTTTATATTAGCCTACTTGTGCAAGTTAAAAATATGCGAGTTATTAAGTGCAGGCTAAGATGAGGCAAGTTCACCGAAACTACCCACCTGAGCGAGGAGTCGTCTCGACCGAGCGAGCCTTCGAGCAGCCGTTGCAAGGCTAAGTTCCAACGCCGTCGGCGTTTCGATTCCTCCGATTGACTTGTGTAACACCCAGTTTTCCAGAAGAGAGTAATTTTGAAATTTTGTAATTATAATTATTTAATGATATTTATTCATATTATGATTTTTAGTGATTTTTAATTATTTTTAAACTATTTAAATTCATGACTTGTGATTTTTGGTGTTTTGCTAGTGAACAGTAGAGACTGCCTACCCTAGAGCCTAGCCACGTGATTAGGGTATTTTTGACATTTTTAGGATCATTTGGATTTATTATAATTTATTTGATTTTATGGGAATTTTTAGAATTTATTTTGGAATTATTTGAATGAGGGTTGACTAGGTTGACTTTGACTAGCAATGACCTTGGTAGGCTAACCTAGAAGCTAACCCTAGTTGTGTTTAGACTTGGTTAGGTTTTGTCACTCTAGTTTAACCTAAGTTAGTGAGGATTAACTCATTAGAATTAATTTGGAGAAACTAGGATTGAATTGATTTAGAAATGGCTTGTGATTTCACAAGTCTTGACTTGTGACTTAGGCTTAATAGCCCATAGGCCCACCCATGAACCAAACCTAGCCCTAATCAGCCCATGGCAGCCATATTGATCCTTTCCCACTATATAATCCCTCCTAAAATCTAGGGCTAGCCTCTTCTTTAGGAATTTATTTCAAGAGAAGAAAGAGGTGAGCCTCCATGTTTAAAAACCCATAGAAAATCTATTTTAGATCCTTTTTCTCCCAAACAAGTTGCATTGGATCCTAATATTACTATTCTTGCTGCTATTTGAGTTTTATTTCAGTTTGAGGTTGTTTTGATTGGATTGGGATATCAAGAGAGGAGCTCACAAAGGGGATTTTTCTTGAAAGTTCATCCATAGGTAACTTTCTCATTTCTCCATGAAACTTTGATTTCTTTTCATGATTAGGAAGCCCTAGGGGTCCCCTAAGTGTCTGCATTGGTGTCGTGTCGGGTTTTGTAAGTTTCGTGTCCATTTGGACACGTATCAGAGGTAGTGCGTAGGTGTTTGTCGAAATGCCACTGAGGGCATTTTGATTTCGTTTGTGCAAAGTTTTTAAATAGAAAATTAGGTTTTACTGTGTTTATGCATTCTTTCTTCTATGGTGATTATTGTGTTGACTTGTGTCATTTTTGACGTGGACACGCGCGTGCGCTCGGGATTGGATCCCCTGTTGTTCGGGGGGTCTGGAGGAGGACACGACAGCAACTAGGACACGTGAAACTTGACACGAGCCATGGGGTACTAACTGACACGCCACGTGTCAAGTCTCACGTGCCCACGTGGCGTGTCGGGGGAGAAATCTCCGTCGTACGGGGATTTTCTGATATTGTGCACATTTTGTTTACTCACTGATACGGCCCTCGTATCCGACACAGACACGACTTGGACACGGGCTAGCTAGCCTATTGGGTAGCCCTATAGGTGGTCTACCTAGGTTGGTGTGCACGAGCCCTAGGATGGACTGTGTAGTGTGCACGACACGCGTGCACACGTGCACGACGCAGTGCGCTGAAACAGTGCCTGTGTGCACTGTTTCGTGTCCTGAGCTATTTGGACACGTTTGTGTCCTTTTGTTTGGACACAAACACCCTGTATG
Source organism: Iris pallida (assembly GCA_029216955.1). NCBI lineage: Eukaryota > Viridiplantae > Streptophyta > Magnoliopsida > Asparagales > Iridaceae > Iris > Iris pallida. Next base: position 1,586,254 of record JANAVB010021791.1, on the reverse strand, counting down.
ACTCATATCAATGTATATTTTATTTACCAACCTTTTATTTTGTATTTAATATGTTTTCATTAAATATTTAACGAATTCCCAAAATCCTGAAACATGATATGCATTCCTATTTTTTTCCAGTTTCAAATATGAACCTTGCCATCTTTTTAAACCTATTTAAATACTGTTAATGATTAATTGCAGTCCCTAAATTGATTCTCCTAGTTGTGATCTAACCATGGGTTGAATTTGGGGATGTTTGGTGGTGATTTGGATTTGATTTGCGGGTTGTTACTGTCATGTAGTAGGACTAAAATCTGAGAACTTCTTCTGTGGGCTTAAACCTGAGGTTAACACCATCCATACACATGCAAAAACTGAATCTAAGACACTCATGTACACACATATATGACACTCACACAAATCTGAGAATTTGTACACAAGGATCCCTATCTATACACATTTATGCTAACACACTTTTGCACTAAATCTGAGAATAGGCTTTGAAACCTGGGAATGTTAAGAATGTGGACTGTTTTGACTGAAAACTTGAGACCTGAACTGAAATGAGATGGTTCCTTCCTTTCCATTCCTGTACACCCTCACTCTTGTCACACTCACTCTCTCTAACACACACATTACTCTCTAGTATTCACTCATCTCTCATTCACCATATGCACACACATTGCTTTCATGTATGCCTCATTTCATATACACACACACACACTCTATACTAATTCCCTGTCACTCCATATTACTGAGACATAGCATCCACACACACACATGACACTGATTTTTGACACTGATATTTCACACTTTTGGGTTAATTTAATGCAACATGACACATTCCTCTACTACCATCTAACTGTACACAGGCTCATCTATTCACCCTTTGTTCACATACACAAATCTGTAAACACAGTTTTTCCTGTTCACACAGTCATTTGACACACCTCTATGACACATACACACACATGGCCTCCTATCTAACCATTGTTCAGTTACACACATCACACACACACTCACATGCTCTCTCTCTATATATGTAAGTAATGTATGCATATAATAGATATTATATGTATATATGTCAATCTTGTAGTGTAGCTATATACATTAATGTATATATAGTATTTTAAGCCTAGGTATATATATATATATATGTAAATATGTGATGTTCCTAATGTACTGTACTATAGACTATGTGTAAAGTATCTAAATCAATAGGTGTAATGATGAATGATGTTAGACTTGTTGAATGTATTCTCGTTTATAGCTAGTAGCTATGTTGTGATATAGCTAGTATAGGCCTGCATAGCCTTGTAAGGGTTTGTGCTAGCTAGTGTAGGTTAGTTTAGACTAGTATTAGACTTGTTTGACCTAGTTTAGACTTGTTTGACCTTAGTTGACCTAGGTTTGATTTCTTGATTGACCAGAGTTGACCAAGAGTTGACTTTGGCCTAGATTGAACTAGAATCATGTAGAACGTATAGTAGATTACATTTATCATCTCTTGTATACATCTTGACTGTGTTGCTCTAACTAGGGGTCAGGTACCTCATCTCGGACAGTACATTTACTTCAGACATTCAGATACGAGGCGAGTACATTCTCTGATCGTTTCATACTTGTCACGACTTATATTCTCGCTCTAGATTACTTTTACTTGACGCTGTCACATTATCATCACGGATTGGTACTATACGTATCCCTTCTTGAGATGTTATCCCCCTTAGCGGGCACATCGGATACTTTATGACATGTGTTTCATGTACATCATGTATTCCTTGCTTCTGCATTATTCATGTACACTCATGTTCTCTCATGTTCTTTTATGTACGTTCATGTACTCTCATGTTCTTTCATGAATGCTCATGTTTCCTCATGTGTTTCTTGTATAACCAAAACATCATGTCCGTAACGTAACTTGAACGGATCCTTGTGTATTGATTGTGGGTAGGGGTGAGTATAAATGGTCATGTGATTTACCCATCATGTTCACTCTGTTACTTTTCATGTTTTATCATGTACAACACAGCCTTATTGGCTGATGTCCTACATGTTCACTCATGTACATCATGTTCAACCTAAGCCAATTACATGCCATCTCGTACTCTAAATCACTAGTCACTTACAGTTCTTACTTATCATGTATATATCCAGTTATCAAATATCTCTCCATTTTTATGTACATCTTCTTACAGCGTTTTATGTATCTTACTCTATTGCCTGCTTTATATTTTCTGACATGATATGAACTGCATGAGATGCATTGTGCTCGCTCCTGTCCTGACTGGACCTGTTGAAAATTTTACAGAGGATGATGAGGAACCCTGCACCCTTACTTGGAGCTTGCCTAGTTGACACTCGCAACCTGGACCCCTGGGGAGGTTCAGGCAGCTGCTCAGGATGATACCCTGTATAGTGTAGATAGCTTAGACTGTCCTCTTTTTTATATTTAACTGTTGTCTTTATTTTCAGAGTTGTATATTGTAGAGATGTTGAGACTTTGTTATTTATTTCTGCTGTACCTCAGTTGAGGATTTCTTATCTATTTCCATCGTGCTACATTCTACCTTAGATTGTGATTGAGTTGTACCTCTATGTTGGCCTCCTTTTGGAGAGTATATTTCATGTTATGTAGTTATAGTTTGACCTAGAACAGCGTTCTACCGCCGACACTATGGCGTAGGCTGGGCTTGTTACGTTCTCGTACCCTCACAGTGGGTACGGGTCGTGACACATTTTTAGTGGTGGCCCATGCAGGTCGAGTTTATGTAGTGGTATTCGAACTAGAGTATCACTACAGCCTGCAGTAGGATTAGGATATTTTGAGGTACTCAATCACATTAGGAAAAACTCTTAATCAGATTCCTTTTATCCAATTGCTGCTTATTGATTTCCCTTGAATATAAACTGTCCTCCCTTGATTTTTTGCTTCATTCTCAGTAATTGTTTCTTGGTTTGACCCATCTTCATGATGGTTATGAAGACGATTTCATCGCTCTGGTTCGGGGGATACTATCGGGAGGCTTGCCACCTCTCGTCCTGTTCATCAGGGCCTCGAGACCGCAGCTCTTGTTGTGCCGACTCAGGTTGGCGTTTCTGCTACATTGGAGGTGCACCTCTATCTGTACAGAGATTTTCTCCCGTCATTTTTTTATTTCTCTCAGCAGCGGTGATTCATGCAGCATCAGCAGCAGACCAGGGGAAACTAGCAGGGCAAGCTATCGTCAGGACAGTCAAGGATGCACAGGTCATTGGAGATCTAGTTGCAGGTTCCGTTCTTTTGATTTCATTTCTGCAATTACCTCTTATAGCTGTCTTGAAATTCGATTCTCCCTGTTCCTTGTTGATTTATCAATTTTGTCCTGTTGTTTTTTGGTGTTATGTTGATTTTCTTCTAAGATAAATTATATGGGCTAGGTTACCTCAGTTATGGAATCTAGAATCTTCGTTGGTCGTGTTAGTTGGCATAGTGAGGATATGTAGTCAGATTGTGGATGTATTTCTCGGGTATGGGAATTTAATGTTTTTGCCGTCGCATGCGGCAATGCGAAAATTTTAAATACCATGAACCTAGAGGTACGTACCTTAGTCAAGGACTCTGTGATTATTGTAGCCTTGCTTACTAGCATGATGAAGACTCTAGACAACATGATTTTGGGCAGACGCATATGATTAGCAGATTGTATCTTGAGAAGGTTTAAAACATCATACCCTTTTATTGTTATAAATGACTTAGGAGTCGGGATATTTAGTTTGTAGAGCTGTTCATAGGTAGTTCCTTCATAGTATAATGATATAGTGACTTGTAGAGTGTCTGTACCCTAGAGATGAGTTAGCATTGGTATTAGAATAGTAACCTATTGTAGATGATTTCCTGTTATTTATAGTACCAACCAGTTTATACATAGGATGTTAGTATGCCATACAACCTTGATGATTTATTATAGTTTTCCTTTACCCTTCCAGTGAGGCACCCAGTGACCAGAGCCTGCCCTTGAGCATAGTTGTAGTTTCACCTAGGACTAGAGGTCTATATATATAGATATACTTAGGATATATGTGATGGGTTGTTGTTCTTGAGTATATATACTATGTGGTATTTGGGTTTGGAGTGCTTAGCTTGTGGGTAATTAGTTATGGATGACTTGATAGGATTTGGAAGTTAAGAGCTAGTCTATTATAGAGTTTCCTTTTGCTAAATTCTAGTTGCCAACATCTAGATTGCTAGCATAGGTAAAATCCTAAGAAGTTGACCAGCTGATGACCAAGTACTAGGATGTTGAGGAAATTGACTAGTGATTGACCCTTGACTATGTTTGACCTAGAAGGGGTGCGATCATCTTAATTTCGAAGACGAAATTTTATAAGGTGGGTAGGATTGTAACACCCAGTTTTCCAGAAGAGGGTAATTGAAATTTTATAATTATAATTATTATTTAATGATATTTATTCATATTATGATTTTAGTGATTTTTAATTATTTTTAAACTATTTAAATTCATGACTTATGATTTTTGGTGTTTTGCTAGTGAACAGTAGAGACTGCCTATCCTAGAGCCTAGCCATGTGATTAGGGTATTTTTGACATTTTTAGGATCATTTGGATTTATTATATTTATTTGAATTTATGCGAATTTTTAGAATTTATTTTGGAATTGTTTGAATGAGGGTTGACTAGGTTGACTTTGACTAGCAATGACCTTGGTAGGCTAACCTAGAAGCTAACCCTAGTTGTGTTTGGACTTGGTTAGGTTATGTAACTCTAGTTTAACCTAAGTTAGTGAGGATTAACTCATTAGAATTAATTTGGAGAAACTAGGATTGAATTGATTTAGAAATGGCTTGTGATTTCACAAGTCATGACTTGTGACTTAGGCTTAATTGCCCATAGGCCCACCCATGAACCAAACCTAGCCCTAATCAGCCCATGGTAGCCACATTGATCCTTTCCCACTATATAATCTCTCCTAAAATCTAGGGCTAGCCTCTTCTTTAGGAATTTATTTCAAGAGAAGAAAGAGGTGAGTCTCCATGTTTAAAAACCCATAGAAAATCTATTTTAGATCCTTTTCTCCTAAACAAGTTGCATTGGATCCTAATATTACTGTTCTTGCTGCTATTTGAGTTTTATTTCAGTTTGAGGTTGTTTTGATTGGATTGGGATATCAAGAGAGGAGCTCACAAAGGTGATTTTTTTGAAAGTTCATCCATAGGTAACTTTCTCATTTCTCCATGAAACTTGATTTCTTTTCATGATTAGGAAGCCCTAGGGTCCCCTAAGTGTCTGCATTGGTGTCGTGTCGGGTTTTGTAAGTTTCGTGTCCATTTGGACACGTATCAGAGGTAGTGCCTAGGTGTTGTCGAAATGCCACTGAGGGCATTTCGATTTCGTTTGTGCAAAGTTTTTAAATAGAAAATTAGGTTTTACTATTGTTTATGCATTTCTATTCTTCTGTGGTGATTATTGTGTCGGCTTGTGTCATTTCGCGTGGACAGCGTGGACACGCGCGCGCGCGCTCGGGATTGGATCCCCTGCTGTTCGGGGGGTCTGGAGGACACAACACGCAACTAGGACACGTGAAACTTGACACGAGCCATGGGACACGACTGACACGCCACGTGTCAAGTCTCACGTTCCCACGTGGCATGTCGGGGGAGAAATCTCCGTCGTACGGGGATTTCTGACATTGTGCACAGTTTTTTTTCACACGGGGCTTATACAGCCCTTACATAGGTGGGTCCCTACCTAGGTTGGTGTGCACGAGCCCTAGGATGGACTGTGTAGTGTGCACGACACGCGTGCACACGTGCACGACGCAGTGCGCTGAAACAGTGCCTGTGTGACTGTTTCGTGTCCTGAGCTATTTGGACACGTTTGTGTCCTTTTGTTTGGACACAAACACCCTGTATGACTCATATACAATGTATATTTTATTTACCAACCTTTTATTTTGTATTTAATATGTTTTCATTAAATATTTAACGAATTCCCAAAATCCTGAAACATGATATGCATTCCTGTTTTTTTTCCAGTTTTCAAACATGAACCTTGCCATCTTTTTAAACCTATTTAAATACTGTTAATAATTGCAGTCCCTAAATTGATTCTCCTAGTTGTGATCTAACCATGGGTTGAATTTGGGGTTGTTTGGTGGTGATTTGGATTTGATTTGAGGGTTGTTACTGTCATGTAGTAGGACTGAAATCTGAGAACTTCTTCTGTGGCTTAAACCTGAGGTTAACACCATCCACACATGCAAAAACTGAATCTAAGACACTCATGTACACACATATATGACACTCACACAAATCTGAGAATTTGTACACAAGGATCCCTATCTATACACATTTATGCTAACACACTTTTGCACTAAATCTGAGAATAGGCTTTGAAACCTGGGAATGTTAAGAATGTGGACTGTTTTGACTGAAAACTTGAGACCTGAACTGAAATGAGATGGTTCCTTCCTTTCCATTCCTGTACACCCTCATCTTGTCACACTCACTCTCTCTAACACACACATTACTCTCTAGTATTCACTCACTCTCTCATTCACCATATGCACACACATTGCTTTCATGTATGCCTCATTTCATATACACATCCACACACACTCTATACTAATTCCCTGTCACTCCATATTCTGAGACACATAGCATCCACACACACACATGACACTATTTTTGACACTGATATTTCACACTGTTTTGGGTTAATTTAATGCAACATGACACATTCCTCTACTACCATCTAACTGTACACAGGCTCACCTATTCACCCTTTGTTCACATACACAAATCTGTAAACACAGTTTTTCCTGTTCACACAGTCATTTGACACACCTCTATGACACATACACACACATGGCCTCCTATCTAACCATTGTTCAGTTACACACATCACACACACACTCACATGCTCTCTCTCTATATATGTAAGTAATGTATGCATGTAATAGATATTATATGTATATATGTCAATCTTGTAGTGTAGCTATATACATTAATGTATATATAGTATTTTAAGCCTAGGTATATATATAATATATATGTAAATATGTGATGTTCCTAATGTACTGTACTATAGACTATGTGTAAAGTATCTAAATCAATAGGTGTAATGATGAATGATGTTAGACTTGTTGAATGTATTCTAGTTTATAGCTAGTAGCTATGTTGTGATATAGCTAGTATAGGCCTGCATAGCCTTGTAAGGGTTTGTGCTAGCTAGTGTAGGTTTTTAGACTAGTATTAGACTTGTTTGACCTAGTTTAGACTTGTTTGACCTTAGTTGACCTAGGTTTGATTTCTTGATTGACCAGAGTTGTCCAAGAGTTGACTTTGGCCTAGATTGACCTAGAATCATGTAGAACGCATAGTAGATTATTTATCATCTCATGTATACATCTTGACTTGTGTTGCTCTAACTAGGGGTCAGGTACCTCATCTCGGACAGTACATTTACTTCAGACATTCAGATACGAGGCGAGTACATTCTCTGATCGTTTCATACTTGTCACGACTTATATTCTCGCTCTAGATTACTTTTACTTGATGCTGTCATGTTATCATCATGGATTGGTACTATACGGATCCCTTCTTGAGATGTTATCCCCCTTAGCGGGCGCATCGGATACTTTATGACATGTGTTTTATGTACATCATGTATTCCTTGCTTCTGCGTTATTCATGTACACTCATGTTCTTCTCATGTTTTTTATGTACGTTCATGTACTCTCATGTTCTTTCATGAACGCTCATGTTTCCTCATGTGTTTCTTGTATAACCAAAACATCATGTCCGTAAGTAACTTGAACGGATCCTTGTGTATTGATTGTGGGTAGGGGTGAGTATAAATGGTCATGTGATTTACCCATCATGTTCACTCTGTTACTTTTCATGTTTTATCATGTACAACACAGCCTTATTGGCTGATGTCCTACATGTTCACTCATGTACATCATGTTCAACCTAAGCCAATTACATGCCATCTCGTACTCTAAATCACTAGTCACTTATAGTTCTTACTTATCATGTATATATTTCCAGTTATCAAATATCTCTCCTGTTTTCATGTACATCTTCTTACAGCGTTTCATGTATCTTACTCTATTGCCTGCTTTATATTTCCTGACATGATATGAACTGCATGAGATGTATTGTGCTCGCTCCCGTCCTGACTGGACCTGTTGAAAATTTTACAGAGATGATGAGGAACCCTGCACCCTTACTTGGAGCTTGCCTAGTTGACACTCGCGACCTGGACCCCTAGGGAGGTTCAGGCAGCTGCTCAGGATGATACCCTGTATAGTGTAGATAGCTTAGACTGTCCTCTCTTTTCATGTTTAACTGTTGTCTTTATTTTCAGAGTTGTATATTGTAGAGATGTTGAGACTTTGTTATTTATTTTGCTGTACCTCAGTTGAGGATTTCTTATCTATTTCCATCGTGCTACATTCTACCTTAGATTGTGATTGAGTTGTACCTCTATGTTGGCCTCCTTTTGGAGATATTTCATGTTATGTAGTTATAGTTTGACATAGAACAACGTTCTACCGCCGACACTGCGGCGTAGGCTGGGCGTTGTTACGTTCTCGTACCCTCACAGTGGGTGCGGTCGTGACAACTTGCGGGACGGGACACTACAACATACACCACTCAGAACAAGTCTCGTCCTCGAGACTTTCCTGAAGGCAAGCCATCATACCATTTCTATGGCCAAGACTTAATCGTGCCCAGACGCGGGACTATCGTACACACTTCGCCTACGCGTTTCTTCGATTCCGAGCCACGCTCGCACTATTATCAATCTTTTCTTTAACACGATTTCAATTTCCAAGACACTTTCCAGTTCCTCAAGTCTCATTTGAATTCAACGTATTACTTGGTTGGATCGTGCACGCATTCCAGGCGTCCCTAAAATACATACATTCAGCCAAGCCGCATGATAGAGAATTCTTCATTCTCACTCGAGTCGTATCGTGTACATACTCAGGCATCCCTAAAATATATACATGTCAGCCGAGTCTTATAAGCAGGGTTTCCTATTCTTGAATCATTCCATCAATCTATACCAATCCTCGAAATCAATCTTTCGATTGCTAACAATTGAAACAGGTGCATCTCGCCTAACCGCTAGGCCATTTTTCAAGGCTAAGTCAATGTCAGGATTGGAATCATAGTTCCCCAACAATAATGCCAATACTGACCCCAATCCTAGGGTCAAACCAAAGTCGGTAGTACGGGGTTTTCTACCCAAGCTCGCGTCACTCAGATTTCTAAACATCGAGCACGATCACCTATTCGCATTAATGCATTCGTTGCACGTATTCGAATCCAATCAAATCACTTCTAACCAATTCATGTATTCGATCACGAGGTCGTCTAGCTTTGATAATATGTTGCGCCCCAATCTCGAGTCTGATTATCTACGGTGGTTCATGAATCACCATGCGACGCTCCCGTGGAATAATCATTCTCATCGGTACGTAACTCTTGTTTGAGTCTAGACTAATTCATTTTGATACGCGGATTGGACCTATTCAATCATCAAGCATACCAAGTCATTCTTAAGTTCACCTTCACGTCAAACCATAAGTCAAAACATACGAATTGCCATGCCATGCAAGTTCGATCACCCCCTGTATGAATCACCATACCAGTGCTCACGCGGAGTGATCACCCTAATCGGCGTGACGCATGTGCGAGGCTGGAGTTGCGCTCGCATAAGACAAGAATGTAAACGTTGTGGTTATCGTCGAAGCAATCCAAACATTTTCATTTTTCATCCAAGCTAAGATCTCAATTCGATAGTCCGTTTGTCATTCGTTCAACTAGAAAATTCTCGAGCCAAGGTTATCTTTTCCTCGACACATTTCAACATCCCAAGTATAGCATCCATCGGAACAATGACATTTGTACGATCGTCATTGCCGAGTCAGACTATCCCCAAGTTATCACATATCGATCTTTGATACGCCTCAATACCATCGACGATATGCGTAACCTGACGATCTTCCTTTGCAACCAATTTTGGGTCGTGCGACTGATGCTATTGTCTGAACTGGATATTCCAATCTCCTCGATATTCAAGATCATTGTCCAAAACTCAAGTCACATTTCATTTGATGCAATCCAAAATCGTAAGCACGAGCCTCTAGGTTTCCTCGATCAAGACATTCACTTTTATTCATCATTCCGAATCGTTTTCTAACTCGCGTTGCCCATTGACAAGTTGTCCGAATGACATCTCGTTTGGGACATTCGAAGTCACGACCAACTAAGCGTGACGCGTTCTAAGGCTTGCGCGATCGCATCGCCTCGTCGACATACTCGTTATTACTCGTATTCCTCGATTTTTGCTCGAATGATTTCCAAGACAAACCATACACCACTCGGATTCGAGCTATCCGATCTAGTCCTCAATCACGTTCGTATTACTCGCTAAGACATCTTTCAGATTCGTTCGACGAATCTCTAGCATAATCGCTCACGTCGTATCGACGCGCTAGGTCGATCGCACTATTCCTCAAAATCCAAATCAATCTTCTGTGTACACCTAAGCGTTAACTTGATAGCATTCCTATCGATAGACACTCTAAGTGTAGCTTCGTTCCCGACCGAGCGGTACTTGATATCGCTCGTAACTCGTTTGCACCAAAGGACGAGGTGCGCGACACGCGGCACAACTTAGCCAAAAGGCCGTGTGCATATCTATCCGTGTGGACTTTTATTTGAGTTTGCATGCTCATTTGCTAGGTCGACGCAAGGCTAGTTAGGCACGTATGCGACTTGCTAACTTAGCACATGTTTTCTATCAAGACAAGTTTGACACCGTTAGGCACAAAGGCCTACCGATGCATTCGGCGATAGCCTACCGATGCGTTCGATGAACGCTTGTACGAGCTTTTGAAAATATTTAGACTTATTGTATGGATATGCCGATAGACATTCGAGAGAGAGCGTACACTTATTTTCCAACGACGAGCTTTCAAAACTGAGAAATTCAACTTGAAGTCCAAGGACGTAAAGCCGTGCTCTGATACCATTATGTCACGCCCCGCTCCCGGTAGAGCGATCGTCCTCGCTAAGGCGTGATACCGTACGAGCCTAGATTGCGCTCGTGCAATGCAGTTTCATAACGGCCGATTATATCGGCGGACGGGGTCGTCGCACAGAAGTCCCAAGCAGAAACATTGAAACATGCAGCGAATTTAAAGGCAAAACACAAGTTATTCAAAGAACTCTTTTATTGATATTGAATAATGATATTACAATGGGCGCAAGACCTTGATTACAAGTCTCTCATGCTCACTTTTCTCTCATTTTATAAGTCACTCTGCTCTCTCTCATCTCTCGACTACAATGCTTGAGTCAGCGAAAGCTTCGGAAGGCGATGTCCATACATTATGTCCTGTATAAGTCTTGAGTTCACGCGGCCGCACGCTTCGACTCGCCAAGGAACTCCGTTCCTCAACGCATCAAAGCGAGCTCCGCACCACGAGCTTCTACCTGTGCCTGTACATAGAAAGTGTGTGGGTGTCAGTACTAAACTGTACTGGTGGAGTGAGCTCCTCGTCCACCCATACAAAACCGACACGTTCATTTACTTTTGTGCAATACAACTTCCTTTACGATTTTTCTAGTTTTACCTTAGGATCAGTTTTAAGACAACGACGTCTGACCAACCCGACGTGCAACGACATGGTCGTGCTATAATGCCAATGTGTATTTCGATCGAGGCAGTGCCTCATCGCTTAGGTACTTGACCGAACTTCAACTCGGGACGGCAGGGTCGTGCCATACTCTATTCGCGACTTCAACGTATTCAAGACAGTACTCCGCCGAGGAGCAACTTATGCGAACTCGGCCATGCCAAGATTTCACTTAAACTCAAGTTCACTAGACCAATTCTCGTGCCAACGATTCAAATGCCAAAGACGACAACGGGACGTCTCGTACAGGTCGTGCCTCTAGACCTTGCTTAGACTTGTTCGTGCTTCAATTGAGGCCGCGCCTCACAACATATCAAGACTTATTATGCTACCGTCTTGTGGCCTTCCTGTTCGACTCATTTGCTAACTTAGACAAGACCTATGAAACATAGTGTTAATTCTATGGACATTCCGACGCCAAGTATCGTGCCAAGGATGGTGCCTATGCTGCAGCCCATTCTTAGGCCCAGACATTGTGATACCAACTAGACCTGCATTCAAGTTCTAGACCCAAAATCTAAAGGCATAAACGCGGTGTGCCGTTACTTTTCCGACCCATCTATATGAGTGGTCACTAGCAATGTCAAGCTATCTTGGATCTTTGGCTCACGGTGACCCCTTCGCATGGAGGTACGAGCCCCATCGAATGGTCCCGTGGCGTATACCGTAACGGTTCACTTCTAACGAGTCGTACCGTCGTTGAAGGCCGTACGGTATCTGCCTTTCCTCCTAGGCCGACTCCATCCCGGCGCCTCGGTGATCGGTCGAGGGATTCCCCTTACGCGCAAGTTGTCCAATGACCATGCAAGATTCAACTCGATCTATCCACTCCTTCCTTATTCATGAACATGTTTTCCCTCTTTCTATCGAGACTCCCAAGCCGCGGAACGATCTCGTGTGTTTCCTTTCAAGACATAGCGAGACTCCCAAGTAGGGACCGATCTCGTGTGCGGGACTTATCAAGACTTAGCGAGACTCCCAAGTAGCGGGACCGATCTCGTGTGTGGGACTTATCAAGACTTAGCGAGACTCCCAAGTAGCAGGACCGATTTTGGCGACAACCAGTCGCGTGGGCTTCCTTTGTCTATGTCATATTTTTACTAAACCGATCGTGGCTCGCGCCTTAGACGGACCTGGTTCTCTAAGCGATGCTATCGCTCAAGTCATATAGTTTATATGACGAGTCTTGTTCTCAAGGGACTACGCGACTTGACAACCGCAGATAGAGTGGACAGTGCTAGAAATAACTTAGGTCGACCAGCATAGCTTTGCCTAACTTATTCACGTAACGACTTGACGAGCAAAGGCTGCACCAAGCTTCGCATCGAGGGAACGTGCCGTGCACGCGTTCGACTTGAACAACCAAGTTCTCGGGTGCCTAGACTTAAGCCAACAGCCGTCAAGATGACTTAACTCGCGGGACATGCGAAGGCTATTCCAAGCCTTGGATGACGGGACCGTGCATGAATTTTCAAGCTTTCACACGGGCGACGCCTATGACTTAGGCCAACACAAGCGTTGGGGCAAAACGACGGGACAGTACATACTTTATCAAGCATTCAAGCGAGCGACACCTATGACTTAGGCTTATTCGAGTGTCGAGGCAACTTATCAACTTAGGCCAATTTTCTTCTCCCAAGCCACGGGAACGAAGGATCGAGTGTCATTTGAAAGCACGCTGAGCCACTTCTAAGCAGACCGTAGGACCATTTTCCATATTCTAAGACATTCCGACGGGTCGGGATTACTCCCTTAGCTATGTGCGTTCGTAGCTTTTATATTAGCCTACTTGTGCAAGTTAAAAACATGCGAGTTATTAAGTGCAGGCTAAGATGAGGCAAGTTCACCAAAACTACCCACCTGAGCGAGTAGTCGTCTCGACCGAGCGAGCCTTCGAGCAGCCGTTGCAAGGCTAAGTTCTAACGCCGTCGGCGTTTCGATTCCTCCGATTGACTTGCGGGACGGGCACTGCAGTACGGCGTATCAATTAAAGGAAGATCATGATACCCATATCGAGTGAGCATCTTCTCAATGTAATGAGATTGTGACAGCGCTAATCCAATGTCTGTCCGGATGAACTTGAGTCCCAAGATAACATCAGCATCCCCAAGTCCTTCATACTGAACTTCGTCGAGAGGAACTTCTTTGTCTCCGTGACACAGCTTATATCCGTACCTAGGATTAGCATGTCATCCACGTATAGACAAACGATGACTCCTCTTCCGTCAGCAAACTTCGTATAGACGCACTTGTCTGTTTCACTGACCTTGCAGCCATTTGACCTTATGACTTTGTCAAACTTCTCATGCCATATTTTGGAAGCTTGCTTTAAACCGTACAGAGATTTTACCAACTTGCAGACTTTGTTTTCAAGACCTTTGACGACAAATCCTTTTGGTTGTTGCATGTAGATCTCTTCGGTCAGCTTGCCATTCAGAAATGCCATTTTCATATACATCTGATGTATCACCATCTTATGTATCGCTGCGAGAGCAATCAACATTCTGATGGTGGTCATCCGGGCTACTGGAGCATACGTGTCAAAGTAGTCAATCCCTGCTTCTGAGAAAACCCCTTTGCCACTAGCCTGGCCTTGAACTTGTCAATGGTTCCATCAGTTTTCATCTTCTTCTTGAAGATCCACTTGCATCTGATAGGTTTTGCTCCTTCAGGTAGATCAAGCAACACCCAAGTGTTTTTGAGGTGATTGATTTAATTTTATTGTCTATCGTCTCCTTCCAGAAAATCATCTCTGGTCTTCTTCGCCTCATCATAGGTAAGCGGATCTGCTTCCACATGATAGGTGATGAAGTCATCTCCGAAGTTCTTCGGCCTTCTTGCTCGCTTCGACGATGACTCAGAGTTCTGGTTCAATCATTGTCTCCTCAGCAACAACTTCATCTTGGACAACTGGCTCATTGAAGATCTTAGTCTCCTTTGCACTTCATCATTCTCCGGAATGTCCATTAGAACAATATTCTTGTGCCTTACAAACTTGTCTTCAAAATATTCAGCATCACGAGATTCGATGATATGATTTGACTCAATATCAAGAAATCTCCGAGCATCACTCTTCTCGACATACCCCAAGAAGATCGTCTTCGTAGTCCTTGTCCCCAGCTTCTGAATCTTCAGATCTGAGAGCTTCACATATGCCAGACACCCCACACTCGAATGACATTCAAGTTAAGTCTGACTTTGAACCAGAGTTTATGAGGAGTTACGTCCGAAGTTGCATACGACACTCTATTTAGAATAAAGGTGGCCGTCAATGCAGCTTCTCCCAGTAGCATTTAGGAAGACCCGCAGTTAGAAGCATTGAGTTCATCATTTCTGTCAACGTTCTGTTCTTCCTCTCTACTAGTCCATTAGATTGAGTAGAATACGGAGCAGTAGTCTCGTTTATGATTCCATGCTCTTTGCAGAACAATGTGAATTCATGAGACCGATACTCTCCACCTCGATCACTTTTTAGCCTCTTGAGTTGTTGTCCAGTTTGCCGTTCAGCCTCGGCCCTGAACTCCTTGAACTTCTCGAACGCTTCGTCTTTAGACTTGAGCAAGTAGACGAACGCGTAATTTGAGAAGTCATCGATGAAGGTTATGAAATAATTCATCCCGACTTTTATAGAGAATTGCTTGAAGTCACAGATATCGGAGTACACCAACTCCAGAAGATCTGTGCTTCGATTGACCCGATAAAAGGGTTTCCTTGTGATCTTTGTCTGAGCATACTTCACACTTCTCTACCTTACCCCTACATTTGGAGATAAGTCCAAGACTGGACATTTTGTTAATTCTTTTATAGTGAACATGTCCTAGCCTATATGCCACAACTCAAAAGAATAATCAGAAAGAGCGATTGCATTGATTACATTTGACTAATTTACAAGCTGAATTTTGAACTTCCTTTCAGTTTGAAAAGCTTTTCCGAAGTATGTTCCCTTCTTGACATCATCATCTGGCCAGCATTGATGTCCATCATCAAGCTTGCGTTGCTAAGCAGGCTTCCAGAGATCAGGTTCTTTACAATCACCGGAACGTGCTTCACACCTTGAAGTGTCAGAGTGTTCCCGGATGTGAGTTTCAGCTCCACAGTTCTGACCCCCAGAACTTTAGCTTGGGCTTGGTTCGCCATGATAACTTTCTCAGAAGTTGGCTGGTATGTGACGAACCATTCCTTGTCAGAACAGACATGGCAGGTCGCACCAGTGTCTATCCACCAGTCAGAGTCAGCCCCCACAGCTGTGACCTGAGCAATCATAGAAGCAATGTTACAAACCTTGCTAGGCTCACCTTGCTCAGCTTGTTTGGGCTTGGATTTGCATTCACTCTTGTAGTGACCCTTCTTACCACAGTTGAAGCAAGTCACGTGGGACTTGGACTTCTGTTGCTTGAACGAAGGACCCTTCACTTTCAGATTGTGGAGTCCTTCTTCTTGTGATGAGAAGCCACCTGCTTTCCTTTGAACTCTCTTGTCTGCACCAAGTTGGCCTTAGCCAGTTTTTTGACAGAGAGTCCATCTTATGTTGAGATCGTATTTCGTCTTAACGGATCTCTTGTAGAAGATCTTTCAAGCTAATGTCCAGCTTCTTCGATGCATTCTAGCATAGAAGTTGCTCAAACCAGCAGGAAGTTTCGAGACTATCCCTCCAACGACAAACTTGTCACGAAGGGCAAATTCTCATCATCTAACTTCTGGCGCAACTTCAGGAATTTCTTTACTTGAGGTAGCATCGCCATCTCGTCTTCGAAGAGCCACTTGTGGTACTTCTCGACGATGAAGATTTTGGACCTATTTTCATCATCTTCATATAGCTTATCCAAAGAATCCTAGATCTCTTTGCCTTCACCTTCTTGGAATATGACTCTGCCAGAGAGTCATCCATAGAATTGAGAATCAGCAGTTTACAATGCTATTTTCTCTTTCTATTTGTTCTGCTTGATGAGTGCAGCAACAATAGCATCGGCAGTTACTCCTTCTGAATCGTCGGTTCATCCTCAATCAACACATGGTCTACGTCCACGAGTTGAAGATTAAGGGTGACCTTCCTCTTCCAGATTTGGAAATGTTCTCCGTCGAATTTTTCCAACTTGTTAAAGCTGGTATCGATGAGAGAAGCACGAGAGTTCTCCACCTACAAGGATCTTGCTTTAAGATTGTTAGTCCCGGGGCTTGATCAAAGATGGTAGACTCGATGTCGAGATCAGAGGTTCAACAAACGTTTACCTTCTGATTATTCTCGAGATCCAAGAAAATACTATAATATGAATCCGATTACAAAAGCAACAATAATCAGAAAGTAAATCTCACGTTCTTCCTCGCAATCGCAGTTGCTGACGGATAGAACTGAGTTCAGAAAATAAATCTCACGTTCTTCCTTGCAATCGCAGTTGCAGACGGACAGAACTGAGTTACAACTCAGATGAAAGAGAAGAAAGAAGAAAGAAAAAAGAAGAAAGAAGAAGAGGAAAGGTTCTTGCTGGGGTGATTAAGATCACCGTTGCTCAAAGCAAGATTCACCCCAACACGATCTGCTTCCAGGAACCAGCAAGTTCACGAAAACTTCTGGAATGCTCGTAAGTCAATATTTGAGACTTAAACGGGCTTCCTGGACTTTACAGACTCCCTTAACTCTCTTCTTGGTGTATCTTTCAAAGGAGGCCAAGGGGCTCTATTTATAGAGTGGAGTTGAGACTTCACCTCTTCTCCTATCCGATGTGGGACTAAAATACCAATACTCAAAAATAGAGTTTGATATTTTAGATCATCCCACAATCAGCATAGAAGTGTGCCAGTCCACGCCTACCCCTCGAACACTCCCGTGCATGCACGAGACATCCTGGAGTCCGTGTCCGAGTCCGAGTCCGAGTTCGTCCAACAAAAATCAACTTATATCTTTGTTGGAATTGATCCTTTTTTCTTTCTAGGAAAATACTCCCACATGACACACACTTGTGCCCCACCACACCTCATGTGTACACCTCAACACAAGCAATGCATTATATTGAGATACTCACAATTTGGTGTAGCCGATGTGGGACTATCTTTCCTAATCCAAAGGCAAAAACACCAACAATGAGCAAAGAAAACACACAAATATGAGGAGAATATTCAGCACCAAGAAGAAATATTGTATGAATATGCCTATCTTTACTGTCAAACTTTTGGTTTAATTTTCGGTCATGCAAGTATCTAACGGTGAAACCAAAATTCAGGGAACAATAATATATGGACTATATCTGCATAAGAAAGTAATTATGCTGAAAATGAAGCTTCTTGCTTATTTTTTTTACTTTTTTTAATGTTGCAACTTTTATATTGTTCGACTGAAGCATATATTTCTCATGAAATTGGCCTAGTTTTAGAGTACATGTTACCATGCAATAGTTTCAGTTATAAAGATGAATTATGGCATATGTTCCTTTACGTGTCACAGGTCAAACTAACACCTCTTCTTGCCAAACAGATTATTTTAATCCATAGACCAGAACCGAGGCTTGCTTTAACTGACTTCTTGGTGTTCCTTTTTGTAGGTACAAAAAGCATCAGGGAAACCAACAGCCATCTTGATACCAACCATTCCACACAAGAAAATTATAGCTATATATACTAATTTCATCTTTTTGTGATATATACATAGGTTATCATCTTCTAATTTAGTTTGAATATAGTGTATTGTTCTTAGATTCTAGGACAAAGTTCTCAAGAAAGCTGAAATGAAGACGATGCTTTGTTCTCAGAATAGTTGTATATTGTATGTTTTGACACTTTGTAAAGTGATTTTGGATTAATTGACATTATTGTTTTAATAAAAGTAATTATTTTTCATAATTGTTGTGTATATTATATGTTTTGTGATTGAATTTCAAAGTAGGATTTTTTTAAAAAAAATTGAAGAGAATTTAAGGCGTGCAGAATATGTCCTAATTGGTGTGTATATTATACTTTTCACGACATACAATGAATGTCATAATTGACTAATAAAGACATGCAAAGAAATGTCGTAAAATATTATTAACAACGTGCATCAGAATGTCGTGATTATGTATTAACGACGTGTAGAAGAATGTTGTAATTGTATATTAATAGCATGCAAAAGTATGTCGTGATTGTGTACTAACGGTGTGCTACTGCACGCCATAATTGTCTTCTAACGGCACGCAATGAATGTCGTGAGTGAGTATAGACGGCGCACAAATTGAGTTTAGACGGCACGCAGATTATGCCGTCTAAACTACCATCTTTTTATGGCATGGGCTAATACGGCGTTAGCATGTACGTCATCTAAAGTGTTTACGGTGCACATTACATGCCGTAAAAACACATTTTTCATGTAGTGATTTAAACTAACTACATGGTATTATCTAAATATATATCTAAAGTACTCAAAATATATCTATAAAGAATAATAATTACAAATGATATTTAAACTATTTTAATATAATTTAAATTTTCTATCTAATTTTTTAATAATATCAGATAAAACAAATTTGTTTTTCATCGTGCATCGCACGTGAACATGACTAGTATATATTTTTATTTTTTGTATATGTGTGTGTGCGAATTATATGACTCAGGTACCTACCACCCGTACAACGCAGTCAACAACAACTCAAGCAAACACACTAGACTATACATACAAAGACTACATTCGATAAATCATATTCTCTTTCGTAGAACGGGAATTGACCAAACTGCTAAATGTCGAGCATTATTTTTTTCTTTATTCGTTCTCTCTCTTTAGAAGTAGACTGTCTCATGCTGAAGCAACTGTAGCCATCGCTCATTGTTGGTGTTTTGTCTTAGAGACTAGACAGATAGTCCCACATTGCCTAGGCCAAATGGGTAGTATCTCTATATAAAGCTTTGCTTGTGTTGAGAGATGCACATGAGGTGTGGAGAGGCACACGGGTGTCATGTGGGGGTGTTCTTCTAGTGGAAAGAAGGCTAACTCCACAAAGAAAGCATTTATGCTTTTTGTTATACTCTTGGAATTAATTTCTTAGGAGCTAAGCCACGTAGGGGCTTAGCGTCTCGGACTCGGGCTCATAAGCTCGTGAGGCGTAATGTGGCATTTTGTTGGCGCGTTGTGTGCGGGTGTGTGAGTGCGCCCGGGCATAGTTGACGCGTTGTGCGCGGGTACAGTTGGCACAGTTGGCGCAGTTGGCACAAATTGCTGTAACGTGCGCCTATAAGCGCTGTCGTGTCTATTCACGATCTGAACAGTTACGAAACGTTCAGAAATATTTCCTCCATTCACAGATCCACATTACCATATCCCGAATGTTTCTTATATTGGGGGTTACTAGACTGACACTATATATGTTTATCTCTTCTCTCTCATTGGATATGTTCCTTACAAATTCAGAGAGCATAGAAAGAGAGAAACAGAGAGAGTTCTGTACACGAGGAGTTAGAAGAGCATTTCGACAGAGTGTTCCGCATTCATCTTTGAACTTGCTAGTTTTTGGAAGCTGATTGTGTGGGGGCAAATCTAGCTTTGAGCTCCGGTGATCCGTCATCCCAGCAAGCCTTTTTCTTCTTCTGTTCATCTCTTCTCCACCTGTAACTCGTTCTATCCCAATTTAAGAGGAAGAACGAGATTTTGTCTGATCTAATCAGAAACTTTTTGTGGGCTTTTGTCGCTGCTGCTACGAAATTCATTTGTGCCTTCTTCGAAGTGTTACATTTGATTTCGTATCTCTAAATCCTCCAGGATCTCAGTTGTGCACCTTCCTCGAAGTGTTGCCAAACTCTGTTTTTTATCCAAAAATTATGTCCCAGGACTAACAATCTCAAAGCTAGATTTACAAGATGAAAAACTCTCGTGCTTCACTCATCGATTCCAACTTTAACAAGTTAAAAAATTCGATGGAGAGCATACCAAATCTGAAAGAGGAAGGTTATCCTCAATCTTCAACTCGTGGACGTCGACCATGTGTTATCTAAGGACGAACCGAAGGTTCCAGAAGGTAGGACTACGAACGCGGTTGTTGTTGCTACTGCCAAAAAGTCCAAATGGAAGAGGAAAAATAGCCTCTATAGGCTTCTGATCCTCAATACTATGGAGGACTCTCTGGCAGAATCTTACTCAAAGAAGATCAATGCTAGAGAGATATGAGAGACTTTGGAGAAATTGTATTACGATGACAAGAACATGAGCAAGATATTTATCGTCGAAAATATCATAAATGGCTCTTTGAAGACGAGAAAACGATGCTGCCTCAGGTGAAGGAATTCCTGAAGTTGCGTCAGAAATTAGAAGATAAGGAGATGCCCCTCAATAACAAGTTCATTGTTGGAGGGATCGTCTCCAAGCTTTCTGCTGGATGGAGCAAATTCTATACGAATATGCATAGGAAGAAACTGAAGATCAGTCTGAAAGATCTCCTGCAAAAATTTATGTTGAGGACCAGATGAGGGCTCAACTGAAGGTGGACACTCTGTCCAAGCACATGGCTAAGGCCAACTTGGTCCAGACGAAGAAATCCAAGGGAAAGCAGGTGGCTTTCCAGCATAAGAAGAAGGACTTCACTAATCTGAAAGTGAAGGGGCCTTCCTTTAAGCACCAGAAGCCAAAGTCTAATGTGACTTGCTTTAACTGTGGCAAGAAGAGCCATTACAAGAGTGACTGCAGATTCAAGCCCAAGCAGTCAGAGCAAGGTAAGCCTAGTAAGATTTCTATGGTTACTGACATAATTGCTATGAGTGCTTAGGTCACTACGGTGGTGGCTGACTCTGACTGGTGGGTAGACACTAGTGCCACCTGCCATGTCTGTTCTAACAAGGAATAGTTTACCACATACAAACCAATCTCTGAAAATATTATGGTGGCGAACTAGACACAAGCTGAAGTACAAGGGATCGAGACGGTGGTGTTGAAGCTGACTTCAGGGAAGTCTTTGATGCTTCAAGACGTGAAGCATGTACCTGTTATTACAAAAACCTGATCTCTGAGACCTACTCTGTAATATGCCTAAGGATGGACATCAATGCTGGACAGATGGTGATGTCCATAAAGGAACCTACTTCGGGAAAGCCTTTTATACCGAAGGGATGTTTAAACTTCAGCTTATAACTTAGTCTAATAAAATTAAAGCAGTCGTTCATTCTGATTATACTCTTGAGTTGTGGCATAATAGACTAGGACATGTTCATTGTAAAAGAATAAATAAAATATCTAGTCTATGACTTATCTCCAAATGTGGGGGTAAGGTAGAGAAATGTGAAGTGTGTCAGACAAAGATCACAAAAATGTATATTCATCGGGTTAATCGAAGTACAGATCTTTTGGAGTTGGTAAACTCCGATATCAGTAACTTCAAACAATTCTCTACAAAAGCCGAGATGAAGTATTTCATAACCTTTATCGATGATTTCTCAAAATACGCATTCGTCTACTTACTGAAGTCTAAAGACAAAGCGTTTAAGAAGTTTAAAGAGTTCAGGGTTGAAGCTAAACGGCAAACTGGAACAACTCAAGAGATTAAGAAGTGATCGAGACGAAGAGTATCAGTCTCATGAATTTGTATCGTTCTGTAAAGAATATGGAATCATCAACGAGACTACTGCTCGTATTCTCCTCAATCTAACGGAGTAGCAGAAAGGAAGAATAGAACATTGACAAAAATGATAAACTCAATGTTGTTGATTGCGAGTCTTCCAAAATGCTATTGAAGAGAATCTGCATTTACGGCCACTTTTATTCTGAATAGAGTCGTATGTAACTTCTGACATCACTCCTCATAAACTCTGGTTTAAAGTCAGTCCTAACTTGAATATCATTCGAGTGTAGGGGTGTCTGGCATATAAAGCTCCCAGATCTGAAGATTAGAAGCTCAGGACAAGGACTACAAAGACGATCTTCTTGAGATATGTCGAGAAGAGTGATGCTCAGAGATTTCTTGATATAGAATCAAACATATCATTGAATCTCGCAACACAGAATACTTTGAAGATAAATTTGCAAGGTACAAGAACATTGTTCTTGCGGATGTTCTGGAGAATAATGAGGGTACGCAGGAAATTGAAGTTTCCAATGAGAACATAGTCCAAGAAGAAGTTGTAGAGGAGACAACACTTGAACTAAAACTCGCTGAGTCATCAACTAAGTGAGTAAGGAGACTGAAGAACATCGAAGATGACTTTGTCACCTATCATGTGGAAGCAGATCCGCTTGCCTATGATGAGGCGATGAAGACCAGAGATGCTATTTTCTGGAAGGAGGCGATCGACAATAAAATTGATTTAATCACCTCCAATAACACTTGGGTGTTGGTTGATCTTCCTAAAGGAGCAAAACCTATCGGATGCAAATGGATCTTCAAAAAGAAGATGAAAGCAGATGAAACCATTGACAAGTTCAAGGCTAGGCTAGTAGCCAAGGTATTCTCTCAGAAGCAGAAAATGACTACTTCAACACGTATGTTTCAGTAGCCCGAATGACCACCATCAGAATGTTAATTGCTCTTACAGCAATACATAAGTTGGTGATACATCAGATGGATGTAAAGACAGCATTCCTGAATGACGAGCTGACCGAAGATATTTATATGCAACAGCCAGAAGGATTTGTCGTCAAGGACGTTGAAGACAAAGTCTGCAAGTTGGTGAAATCCTTGTAAGGTTTGAAGCAGGCTCCTAAAATATGGCATGAGAAGTTTGACAAGGTTATAAGGTCAAATGGCTACAGGGTCAGCAAAACGGACAAGTATGTTTACATAAAGTTCGCTGATGGAAGAGGTGTAATCGTTTGTCTGTATGTGGACGACATATTGATCCTAGGTACGGATATAGGCTGTGTCACAGAGAAAAGAAGTTCATCTCGACCAAGTTTAGTATGAAGGACTTGGGGGAAGCTGATGTGATTTTAGGCATCAAGATCATCTGGACGGACACAGGACACTGGAGCCGAATTCGAAGGAAAGCGTCAGGCAGCTAGAGTACAAGCGTCATCGGAGTTTGATGTACGCTACTACTGCACAAGGCCTGACATAGCTTTTGCCATGGGAATGCTGAAAAGATTCACGAGCAACCCAGGCGTTGAGCACCGGAAAGCTGTGAAACGGATAAAATATCTCAAGAAGACTCAGACATATGCACTGTACTACATCGAAGATCCGTCAATAGTAGAAGGTTTCAGTGATACGAGCTGGTGCTCAGAGGTGGAGTACGAGAGATCCACATGTGGATTCATTTTCTCTATGGATGGAGCTTCTATTTAGTTGAAGTCGAAGAAGCAGACTATGCTCTCTCATTCTTCCATGAAATCTGAGTTCTTTGTACTTAATTCTGCAGCAGAAGAAACAGAATAGCTTTGGGAGCTCATGTATGATCTTCTATTGGTTGGGGCGTAGATACCGATGATACCTATATACTATGACAACCAGGCGACTACAACGTTGGCATCGAATGACCTCTTCAACGGAAAGAAGAGAACTGTGCGGCTAAGGCACAGAGCAGTACATGATCTCATCAAGAGATGTGTTATTGCAGTGATTAATGTTCGAAGTCAGGAGAACCTGGCGATCTGTTCACAAAGGGCTTCAAGCGCCAGCTGTTTGAAGACACAGCAAGTAAAATAGTCTTGAACGTTTGATATTATATTATGATAATCCTAAAATAAAGTTTTATGCTATTAGTTCAAAGAGAAATCTATTATGCATCTAGCTTTTGGTTCAAGGGAGGACCATTAACTAGGAAAATATGAGGAACAATGGGTACATTCCTCTGGGACATAGAAGGGATACGGACCCGTAATCACTGTTATCTACTATATGTTTTCTGCGGAGAACAGATCTGTGGAGAGGATGGCTTAAACGCCTTAATGAGTTCTCAGGCAGAGTGAATGGCTCTTGTGCTTTACAGGAAGCATGGTAGCCACACTATAAAGGAGTGTTATAACTCTATACTACAGCGGGGTGACTCCACCATGAGGTTCCCAGGTAGGGGTAATGCCTCGACTTTGCGAGTCAAGTCACAGTGGCGTAGCACCGCATATAGGCAGGTAGCCTAATGCTGTATTATCAAATTAAAGAGTTATAGACAGCACTACAAAGGGGACGGTGTCTTTATGTTACAGTAGCATGACACCACGAAGAGGTACCCAGGTAGGGTAAAGCCTCGGCTATGCAAGCCTTGTCATCACGGCATAACACCGCAAGGAAGCGCAAGGCTTCATGCTGTGTAGTTTGGAACTACAGAGAGGCTTGTGACCTCATGCTACAATAGTATAACACTACGATGCGGTACCCAGGTAGGGGTAATGCCTTGGCTTTAAGCCATGTCATAACAGCGTAGCACCGCAAGGAAGCGCAAGGCTTCATGCCATGTCTCTTTATAAGGAACTCACTTAGAGTATATAAACAGAGATAGTAGGCCGTCTCTTGAGGTAAACTTGTATACGCCCAAAATACGTACACCAAAACCAGGCTGACACAGGCCTTTAATGTGAATGCAGAAGCACATGTGACTACATTGTGTGAGTGGAAAGAATTATAGCTATAGTACATAATTCAAGACTTAGTCCATTCTTGTATCATACTGTTGTATGACCCATGCGGGAAGATTCAAGTCGTCAGCGACATCTATCCTAATGTATGATTGGCAGTCACTGTGGGGAAGCTCAATATATAGAGATATATGGGGAATTATTGGTGTTTTGCCTTAGAGACTAAAAAATAGTCCATATTGCCTAGGCCAAATGGGTAGTATCTCTATATAAAGATTTGCTTGTGTTGAGAGATGCACATGAGGTGTAGAGAGGCACATGGGTGTCATGTGGGGGTGTTTTTCTAGTGAAAAGAAGGCTAACTCTAGAAAGAAAGTATTTATGGTTTTGTCATACTCTTGGAATTAATTCCTTAGGAGCTAAGTCCTGTAGGGGCTTAGCGACTCAGACTCGAACTCGGACTCGGACTCGGGCTCATAGGCTCATGAGGTATAATTTGGCATTTTGTTGGCGCACTTTGCACTTAGCATGTCAACATCGTCTCTAGGCGCATAATGCGCTTTAGTTGTGCTCGTTGCGCGAGCCTCGGCGCTACCGATCGTACCCGTCACTACCAGAATATCACAGTTTAGCGACGCCAAAAAACGTCGCAAAAATGAAAAAATGTCGCTAAGTACATTTTTCGACGTATTTAGCGACGTTTTCTTATGGTCGCAAAAACCTTAGTCGTTGATTGCTAAAACGTCGCTAATCGTCGCTCATTCCGACGTTTATCGACGTATGTATACATCGGTAATTCACCGACGTTTACCGGCGTAACGTCGATAACAGAGCGATGTTTAGCGACGTCGGCAAACGTCGGCTAATTGCGCGATGCATTTAGAATATTTATCGACGTTTACCGATTCTCTAAACGACAGTATTTCCTGTAAAAGTTACCGACGTTTACCGACGCTGAGTCGGCAATCACCGACGTTTACCGACGTAACTCAGCGTCGGTAAACGTCGGTAAGCGTCGTAAACGTCGCTGAATATTCCAAAAATTAAATTACAAAAAGTTATTTCAGAATCACATTTTTCTCCTGCAGTTTAATAAATAACAATAAATACATAATAACATGCCCTCCCTGGGTTCGCCGACCCCTTCGGTGGAACACTCAACACCGGTAAATCATAACAATATAACACAATGTAAGTCAACACAAACAAACAAATATCCAAGTCTATAAACCAACTAAACAAATAACCAAGTCTGTAAATCAATACATAATAATATGCCGTCCCAAGTCCACAACAAATAACCATCCAACAAATATCCAAGTCTATAAACCAACCAACAAATATCCAAGTCTAAAACCAACCAACAAATATCCAAACATCCTGACCACCAATACTAAAAGTCTACACACAAACTAAGAATCAACACAAACAAACACAAATAAATCCATATGGATAGGAACAAACAAACACAAACTAACTAGGACTACTGGGATCTAGAAGAGGAGGGGCACCGTCGCGCCTCATGGATAGAAACATTCGTACTCCTCCGTGAAATCGTCACCGATGAAGAAGGTAGTGTCACCGGTGGAGTCGGTATCGATGAAGAAGGCAGTTGCACCGGCAGAGTCGACGACGATGAAGGCGCACCCGGAGGACAATAACGCTCCAACGCTGCTAGTCGCTGGTGGTAGGAATCCATAGTAGATAACAGCCTCGTACTGCTATCAACCATCGAATCCTGTATCAACGTGAGCCTCTCGCCCATGGACAGCTGTGATGCCTGCAGATCCATCACGCTGTGCTCTGTCGACGCTCTAAGATCAGTGACGCTCTGCTCTGGCCTCTCTGTCATATCCCTGAGCTCCATACTGTTTCGGTCGAGCGTATCAATCGTGCTATGAGTGCAGCATCTTCCGTCTGGTGCTGCTCCTTGATCCGTCGTAGCAGCTCATCACGGATAGACTCCACCATCTGCTGGACTCGGGCAGACTGCTGGGAGGGCTGTGGGCCATACACACTAGCAGGGGAGGTCCTAGAGGACTGTGTCGCAAATAGGCACCATAGGATCCCATACCGTAGTAGTACCCCTGTGGAGACCACCAGCGGCGGTCACCCACAGCTCGTCCTCCGACGGAGCTGGAGCGGGCTGGAGGAAGTACCGGCCTCTCCCGCAGCAGGTGCACTAGCAGCCTCCCGCTCCTTAAGCCGTTGAAACTCGGCCTAGAAAGCATGGATACTCTATAACTTTTAATGTCTAATGTCTTATTATTACTAACTACATGAATATCTATTTGCATCATATTTACTAAGTTATATCAAAACTAACATAAGTATTAAAATTAATAAATAGAATTGTAATACTTACATAGGCCCGCTCCGTCCTCTCGTCAATAAGCTTCCCACCCTTCCGATGTGTGGCCAGGAAGACAGTCACCATATTGGCGTCATCACCCCTTCTTACCTGTAATTAAATATATCACCTTTTACTAATTTATCGGACTTGCATTAAAATAATATTTCTGAAATAAAAAGATATACCAAACGACGAAAATATTCTGTCATCGGAATCGATCTACCGTACCACTTTGATCCCTGGTTCCTAGCCGCCTTGGCCTTTCAGACTTTTCTTGTACCTTGGCTCGTCGAATCGAGCCTTCATTGCAGTCTACTGATCAGGGGTGATCCAACCTTGGATCGGCTTTTCGGCATATCACGAGTCTTCTGATCATTAATAGCGTCGCGGATCAGCTTAGCAGCAACGCATGAAACATCTCCTCGATCATCTCGGCCCGGTGCGGTGGATAGAAAAACATATCCTAGAAGAGTGCAAACCAAATATTTATCATTATTATAATATGCAAAAATTATATGATTCATGTTAAAAGCAAATATATTTTAACCTTGAAGCGCAAACCAGTAGGCCTTCCTCTCGTCCGGAGCATCATAGTAGTTTTTCCAAGGACCACCATAATTAGTCCTCAATAAGTGGGTTAGGCGTCTCTGTACCGACGGGCACGATATCTATACAGACATATTATATTCATGAGAAAAGTTAATTTATGATAAACACAGGAAAAAAATGATAAACCAAATATACTTTGTACCGTCGGCCCAGATCTCCGTTCTCGTCTCCTCCGGAGGTGTGCATGCATCATCTACCTGATACTGGTCGGCCGTCGGCTCAGCCTCCTCCATCTGCTCATCTGTTTCATCGTCGTATCAGCAGTAGAAATGCTAGACGATGGAGCAATCTCAGGCCTGAACTACTCGTCCCAGGAGATATGCCACATAGCGTCGGGGCAGGCAGAGGTACTGTCCGATACACAGGAGTACTGGGCGACGAGATCCAGAGTCGGTACCAGTAGGAGGTACCGAAGGAGTACCCTGTCCTCTACCAGTACCAGTACCCCGTGTCCCATGTCGGGACATACGAAACGATCGCGACGACCTGTCATACCTGATAACAACATATGATGAGATACAACAAATAATAGAGACTAGAAATATAAAGTATAAGAAAATAAGATAAAAACCAAGACAACATATGGTGATATTTTACAAGAAACATCTAAGTTCAGATAGTATTCTATAAGAAACATCTAAGTTCAGATAATACATTCTAAAAAAATATCTAAGTCCAGATAGTACATTCTAAAAGAAACATCTAAGTTCAGATAGTAACCAAAACTAGATAATAACCAACTCAACATAATAAGAAAATGAAAGTACATCTCTCTCAATCATCTTCAGAATATTCATCTTGTTCGTCTTCCTCGACCTCATCTTCTCTCCCTCTTTCTTCTCATCTTCACTTTATCTTCGCCTTCGTCGGCTTCGCCTTCCTCTTCGGATAATTCTACATCTGCTATACACCTTCTATGAATTCATCCACACACCGTACATGTCATCAGGATGACGGTTGTACATCCAAGAACGATTCTGTAGATAGTAATTCAGATCCATATCCATTTGAGGATAATTTTGTAAGATAGATACATGCACATCATTGAAACACTTGTAAAAGTAATAGGCGATTAATCATGACACATCCTAAACATTGAAATAGAATCCCAAGTAATCATGATACAACAAGTAGGAATAGTATATCACATGACATAACCATATAACCATAGTGTATCAGAATTGACCACACAGAAGACTTAGCCTAATTAATCTCCATAAAACAAGTGGTAATAAGTCCATAATTAATCTCCATAAAACAAGTACAGCTGGTAATAAGTGCATAATTAAGTCCATAAACTCATCTCCATAAAATAAGTACAGCTGGTAATAAGTACTAATAGTCCAACACAAATATATCTATGAAACTATACTAATGACGACCACGCAGCTCACGCATACGCTCAATGATACCATCACGCAATATCTTCAAAAAGTGGAATCGACGGCGGGAAAGCGCCATTCCACTTCAGGTGCTGGATGAATGGAACTCCCGGTCTCACTAGCTACCGGTGCCACTTCCTTCTTAACAGTAGGAGGAGCCACCTCAGCAATCTATGTTTCCCTCAAATGACGTGCCGCTGCTCGGGTCATGGGTGTCATCTGGTAAGATCGATATTCACAGAGAATATAATTGTAACATAAGCAAGCTAACTAAAGGAACCATCATCTTGTTGAGTATATTTTGAAAGCAGATAAAAAGGTTACATTTCAAACCCACTTTTCTTTTTCGAGACCTACTCTCAGTTAACATATCATGCAACTCAGTTCATATATATACATTACCCAAACCTATACATATTTCATTCAATCCCAAATGACAGTTTTCATGTATCAAAACCCAAGTTCCATTGTGAAATCTCAGTTTTCTTCATATGAACTGTAAGATACAATGAGTATACCTATACATATATGTACATACAATGATACACACGAAAATACCTATATATACTTATTTAAAATAAGGGAAAAGTGTGTACAGAGGTTAACATACATGTGTACGTGTCAAGCGGGTGTCCACCTGTCCATAAAACTGGACACAAGTGTCCAAACTAATAGTATACATGTACAAGTGTCTGTCTCGTGTCGTCTTGTGTCCAGAGGTTGGTCAGACATAGAGCTTCATGTACAAGTGTCTTGTCTCGTGTCGTGTTGTATCAGATATGGACACAGGGTAGCAGGACACGGTCATAGGGTTAGAGTTTACCTAGTCGAGGAGGAAAGGGTCGTCGACGGGGGAGCTAGAGATGGAGGAGGGCTGGAGACGGAGGCCGAGGGTCGTCGAGGGGGAGCTGGAGACAGAGGGAGCTGGAGCGGGTCGTCGAGGGGGAGTGGAGGACCGGAGGGGGTCGCCGAGGGTCGCGGAGGGGGAGCCGAGGGAGGAGGAGGTCGCCGAGGGTCGTCGAGGGGAAGCCGATCGAGGGGAAGGGGGTCGCCGAGGGGAACCGAGGGAGGAGAGGTCGCGAGGGCCGGAGGTGATCGCGAGGGTCGCCGAGGGTCGCCGAGGGGGTCGCCGAGGGATCGGGAAAAATGGGGAAGGGATCGAAATAATGGGGGGAATGAAAACTCAAACCTATATTTTCAATTGAGCGATGTCTTTATTAAACGTCGTAAACGTCGCAAATATTATTGATATTAACGACGCCTTACTAAAAACATCGGTAAACTTCGCTAATATTAGTGATATTAGCACCGTTCACTGACATATCCACGACGAACATTTTTTTAATACAAAACATAGTCGCAATACGTCGCCTAACGTCGTTAATAGTGACGTCTTGCGATGTTATATAATAACGCTAAATTGTTAAAACATAGCGACATTTTTGCTAAGCGTCGCTAATTGCGTCGCTAAAATGACTTATTCTGGTAGTGCGTTCGTGCAACCAGTTTGTGCATCCAGTTCGTGTGACCCGTTCGTACGACCAGATAGCGCAGTCTGATGGCGCGACCTGATGGCACGGCCTGATGTCGCGACTAGAGGTGCGGTCCGATGGCGTGACAGTTTGTGCTCAGTGCATGTATTGCACGTTGTAGGCATTGTGCGCGGGTACGCGAGTACACGTAGGAGCAGTTGGCACATTGTGTATGGGTACGCGAGTGTGCATGGGTGCAGTTGGCACAGTTGGCACAAATTGTTGTAGCGCAGGCTTATAAGCGTTGTCGTGTCTGTTCACGACCTGAACAGTTACGAAACGTTTAGAAATGGTTCCTCCATTCGTGGATCCATATTACCACGTCTCGAACATTTCACATACTGGACGGTTACAGGACTGACACTATATGTTTTCTCTTCTCTCGTTGGATATGTTCCTTACGAAATTCAAAGAGCAGAGAAAGAGAGAAACAGAGAGAGGAGAGAGTTCTGTCAATCGAGGAGTTAAAAGAGAATTTCGACAGAGTGTTTCGCAGTTCATCTTTGAACTTGCTGGTTCCTGGAAGCTGATCATGTGGGCGAATCTAGCCTTGATCTCGGTGATCGTCACCCCAGCAAGACCTTTTCTTCTTCTGTTCATCTCTTCTCCACCTGTAACTCGTTCTATCCCAGTTTAAGAGGAAGAACGAGATCTTCTCTGATCTAATCTAAAAATTTTGTGGGCTTTTGTCGCTGCTGCTATGAAATTATTTGTGCCTTCTTCGAGTGTTATATTTGATTTTATATCTCTGATTCCTCCGGGATCTCATTGTGCACCTTCCTCGAAGTATTGCCAAACTCTATTTTTATCCAAAAATCATGCCCCATGACTAACACTCATTTACCTTCGTGAGTTGATTAGACATCAATAATACATCTTCATCTACGGTAGCATATTCAGATGACTCTCCTGAATGCACATATGTGGAGATCTTTGTATGATACCGAATTTTGGCAGAAAGCTCATAAAACTTTACAGCTATATCAAAGGTCCTAAAATCGCAATCAATAAACCCATAATATAACCTTTTGAGAGTTTAGTCTCACCCGATCTCAATGAATCAAATTGGGACGCAGAGCCAAGAGATGGGCTAGGGACCCTCTTTAAAGTTGTTCCTCCCTTTACTTTATTATTGCATGTCTTAGGCAAGGTAACAAAACAAATTCCAAGGGAGATTTCAGCTCAACTAGAGGAGGTGACATGGGTGGATTGCCCGGACACGAAATTAAGGAGGAGGTAAGATATCTGAACAAGGACTTATAGCATCTGTCTTTACTTTAAACATTGTAGTTGACCCTATGCTAATAACTCCATTGATCTTTCACGTACTACTTCCATAAGTTTTTCGCAAATAGACTCACCAGAGGGATCAGGGTAATGGACTTCCTCATGCCCAATACATCAACAAGCCGGCAAGTAGGAGTAATCCATTCATAGATAACTGGATAACTAGTTTATGTCCCGATGGAAGTAGAACATGCACCTCCTTTGGGAGAGTCCTTGTTACCGAGTCCTCCACTAGGACACGAGCATATGCAAGCCTTCATTGATAAGCCATAGGAGCACCCATCATAATCGAAACTCTTAACACGCTCGCCAATTTGCAAAGCACTGCTCTACTACATAACACCAAAATGAGCTTCAAAAATTAAATAAAAACAGAATTACGACAAGTAGACCCTGTTATAAATAAATAAGTGGATCCCATCTTTTTGTGACAATCAATCGGCCTTCAAATAGTTACGACCCCCTTTTTAGCTATTTTTAATTTCTAAAAGATGTAAGCCAACTTTGGTATTTTGAATTGGCCAATAAGAGCCTTTTCTAATCCCTTCATGTCATTAGTAGAAGAAAGAATTTTGTTCCTGTCTTATTGTTATTTTGATTTTCTGTATTAAAGTTCTATTATTTATTATGTATTCAGTTTGTTTTGTTAATGTGCAAGTACATGCCTTACAACTTAGGCTTGTACGATATCACGTCTAGTGACGATATCCGAAATCGGGACGTGACATAATTGTTTGCCATCGAACAAAATCGAATCACTTTTTCATAAACAACTGAAGAAAACTACAAAGTAATCCTTAATAGGAACTCTAAGTACAATTGTTTTTTATTATGG
Organism: Iris pallida; assembly: GCA_029216955.1. Lineage (NCBI taxonomy): Eukaryota > Viridiplantae > Streptophyta > Magnoliopsida > Asparagales > Iridaceae > Iris > Iris pallida. Next base: position 1,553,104 of record JANAVB010021791.1, on the reverse strand, counting down.
GAAAATGTGACGGTAGAGATCGAACACTGTAGTGGTTCCTTTACTCTGTTGACGATATGACGACGAGGAAAGTGCTCACGTAAACAATAATGGTATCAGAGTACAGATTTACATCATTGGATTCTTCAAACCATTTTCACAACCATATAAGTATATTGTTGATTTGAAGTCTCGATTTTGAATTATGAAAACCATTATTCCATACATTAATTCTATAATATGTTCTAAGACCAATAAAAGTTACTCTCTTTTGTAAAGCAATGACGAAAGGAAATAATTAGGGCAAATCCCGAGCATCAGGATCGACTGATCATATGGAAAGGATAATGGCTATGATGGAGGCCAGGGAAACCAAGCAGAAGCCCAACAACGGCAAGATGAGGCTCGGATCCTTGCACAGTAAAAACAACTCAATGTGCTGACACAAACTGTAACTATGATAACAAAATAACAGTACTTCTGTGGCAACTGCGACTGTGCCTCGAAATATTAGGCTAGTTCTGGAGCCGACGAACAAGCAGTCTACATTTAAAGGTTCATAGCTTATGAAAATGAATAGCCTAGAGTTTGAGGGGAGAATAGAGCCAGATAAGGTGGTGGATTGGGTTTCGAAGTTGGAGGGCTTATTCGAGTTCGTTGGAATCCTAAGGTCCAAGAAGGTGGTGTATATAATAATCCAGCTACGTATGAGAGAACATGAGTGATACAAGGCCAAAAAGAAGGATCTTTGCAACATGACTCGAGACGATAATATTTGTAGGAAATATTCAGCAGGCATTCTGGAACAATATCTTCCCCCAACCATCCATTGGTATAAAGAAGACGAGTTCGTCAGACTTAAGCAAGAAAATATGTCCGTTGAAGATTATGAGTCAGAATTCTCTAAACTTGCTAAGTTCATCGGCACTATGATACCAGATAAAAAAAGCCAGAACTCACATATTTGTGAAGGGATTCAATGATGATATACGAAAGAGTGTTATGAATCGATAATGTAAATCATACATCAACTTTTTGAGGTAGCAGTAGAAATAGAACAGCCCAGCTTTTGAAGTGCTCAAAGAAAAGTGCAAAACAATCGCGACTATCCAACAAAAGGTATCACGAAAGGAAACGAAAGTTGGAAGGAGAACATGAACATGGACTGGAGTGTAACTTTTGCAGCCGATGTGGTCACACAAAAGAAGGCTATCATTATGCAAACAAAGAATATTACAATAGCGGTCAATTAGGTCATATTGCAAAGCATTGCCAGAACAAGAAGACTACGCCACCAAACCATAATGATAATGAGGGTGTGAGCAGAATCAAAATCAAGTGTCGGTTCAAGGCAATCAACGAGAGAAGCAGCCGAGAAGGCCAAGAGTTTATAATATGGTTCAGATTGAGCATGAGGGTACCAACAACGTTGATAAGTCTATTCTTTAATTTTCGATGATGAAACTTTTTCTTAGTGGGTTAGTATATAGTGCCTCGCTCCTGGCGATGAGTTGTGTGCCTGGAGGCAAGATCGAGCTAGTCAGAATAGATCATCTTGAAAAACCTTACCATTATCGATTGATAGGGACTATTAAATTAAGAACACTTCCAATTTATGGATTGTCTATGATAGCTTTTAGTCCCAAAATGTAGTGAATGCTTATAGAAAGAACTTTATATAACTTCTTTTCATACTTTACATTGTTATTTGTTGGATTTTTTTGCTTGGTTTTGATAAATGTATTTTGTGTTGTTTTCCATAATCGATTTCATTGTTCGCTTTTATCGACTTTTGAATTAATTAAGAATCTTGAGACAAAAAGAAAGGAGGAATAGAAAGAAGATAAAGATTGGTTGTTGGTACAATTTCAGATGGACGTATAGGCGAGACGTAATCGTTGCATGAGCACCTCTCCCCTCTCTCTCCTCTCTCTCGGACCTCTTCATTTTGGTGATTGTCTTTGATCCTTTGTGCCTTTGTCTTCACATCTTAACAAAAAATATCTTATTTTTATTCTTTTGTTGTGTCCCTACTGTAGGAACGAATTGTAAAGCGCAATATTCTAGAGGGGAGGTGAATAGAGTAGGCATCAGAATTTAGCTAATTAAAATGTTAGCAGCAAGATCACAGAATATATATATCACAGATATGCAAATGAAAAGTAGAGAGTAGAGAGCAAACGCAAACACAAGGATATATACTGGTTTCCCTCTTGCGAGGACTAACCCAGTCGGAAGAACTCTAGCTTCCAGTTGAATCCACTATGGAAAATCACCACAAGTTTTTATCCGAAGTTCTTGCAACTTCTACAACACGAGCTTTGATCCGAAGTACTCGACCAACTTTAATTGTGAAGTGTCTTTCTTCAATCAAGCCTCTGATTACAATCGCTCTGAAGCTTCTAGACCGTACCGCACTGGCAAATCGACTAGAGGATTGTAACTGGCTTGGGATTTGAAAATAAATAGCTTAGAATACTTTGGAAGAAGTAGTAGGCTTATAGAGAAGAGATATGAAAGTGAATTGGTGTGTTGAAATGATCGAAATCCTTCTCTATTTATAGTTTTCTAAAGGCAGAATTCAGGCAGAATTCGGACAGAACTCTTTGAGAAAATCTCGGCAAAATCCGTAACTGCGGGAAGACCAAGTTCAAAATCCAACGTCCACTAACCGAACTCTGGCCGAATTTGGGCCGAACTCGGGCCGAATTCTGTTGGAGTTTTGTCAGGGTTTTTGCAAATTTCTTTTGGGCTTTTTGAAAAGTCAAGCAGTTAGGAAGTAGTTTGGGCTTTTGTAAGTGGGCTTGTTTTCAAATGAAAGGATATTTTGAAAATATTTCTTGGATAGCCTATTTGCCAGTACGATGCAGTGTACATCTATTCCTAGACTCAATAAATATGAAAATTATATTGATAAAATAGAAAAGCCAAGAGCCCTTTGATGACGCCTTTCTTCTAATATTTGAGTCGACTTGAAGATGCCTTTTTTTTTCTTGATAGCAGTCATCCAAAGATAAACAGATCTGGAAATCTGAATACCTTTTAGTGGCTTCGCCCCTGAACCCCCACGGGTGGCGCTGCCCCCCTCGACCCCTGTCCGCTGACCGGGCAGCGGAACCCCGATGTGAGGCCCCGGATAGGTCCTTGGGCGATTCAGAGAAATCTTCTTGTATGACGCCGTCTTTGGCCTATTGCATATGTCCTGGTTTGACAAAGCTTGATCATACTTTACTGCATGTCTATAAGAACATGTTAAACGAACAAAACAATATGATACAAGCATATCAATATGATATAGAACATGATACAAGTATAGCAATATGATATAGAACATTTAGGACAATGCTAAGTTTAAGTAGCAACATGATAGTAATTACATGAATATTAGTGATGTCATTATGGTAAACTTATTGATTAGCCATATTCAAAAATATGATATAATCATTGGGCTAACACCTACGATCAATGATACCGTAATAAAGAAAGATAAGTTAAAAAGAGAAGAATTATATCTTAGAAATGTAGAACTATTGATATACTCATTAAAGAAAAATGATTGCATGGTTCTTATCATATGTTGTAGAAAGAGAACTGCAAGGAAATCCTATACTATTTGTAAGTAAATTGCATAAAAGAAATAACATAGCTACGACTCTATGGTCAGAAAGAAAGATTAAAAAAATTATTTATCGTTTAATTGTTGCAATTGAAATGCTTTTCTATGATAGAAGTGCATATCATGCATTGGTCTTGGACAACTTGTACACAAGGTGTAGTCTCTCGACTGATTTATGGGGCACTGAATATCCTGTCGGCCTAAGAGAGAATGGAACACCCTGAGGCTTGTACGTTCTCGCGATCAGGAAGGTGGCATATCTGTTAAAGAGATGGATATGCACGTCCCAACTTCTAATTATTGGAAGTCACCCATGGATCGTCATGTAAATACCTAAAATTTATCTACTTTTTATTTAGTAATTAAATTAAAATAGGGTATATATATTGTAATTTTTATAAAAGAAATATTGGTAATATATATATATATATATATATATATATAATATATATATATAATGAAAATGGAGTTGGAGCAGCTCCGCAAGTGCGATTCCCCAGCGATTGGGGGTGTCCCCTTCCAGTAGGGCCCCCCGGCCGCCTCCCGCGGCGGTCTTCTTCTCCGGGTAGCCCCGCCTCCTCCCCCCCTCCCTTCTCTTCTCCCTCGTGTTTTATATAATTCTCTTCACGGGTGTTCCCTTCGTTCGAGCGCCTGGGTCCTCCACTCCCCCATGGCCGGGATTCCTAGCCCCGGCGATCCCTTTGACTATGCTCTTCACCTCCGACCGACCTTGGCATGGTCCCCCCGACCAGCTGGCCATGGTCGGGCTGAGGGGCTCCCGCCCCCTCTCCGGCAGTGCGTCGGACCTCGACGTCCTCGGGGAGATGAACGACGTCATGCTCCTCTCCGACTATGCCGGATGTGGCCCTAGGTCCGTCGATGGCTCCTCCCCCCTCCACATCTCTTCCCATCCTTCCCGTCCACCTCCCCCCATTTCAAATTCGAATCCCGTATTTCCCTCCAAGATTTTGAATTCGATATCCTCTGATGTGGTTGGCGCAACCTATGTTGCCGCACAACCTGAGCAGCCTCCTAAGGCTTTCTTGGCACACCCTGGCCGCCCAGCTAAGGATCTAGCAGATCTCGCACAACCTGCGCTATCTGGGTCCTCGTGGCTGGGCGCTACCCAGAGCTCTGCGCAACCTGCGCTTCCTCCTAAGGCACTGTTGGCACTACCTGCCCAGCCAGCTGTGGCGCAGTCAGGTTTGGCGAAACCTACTCGGTCCTTGTTGGCACAACATGGGTCCCCTCGGTGGGGCGCCAACCTGGGTATGATGGCACAACTGGGTTTGGCGTAACCTACGATGCCTCCTATGGCGCAACCAGGTTTGCGCCTATTGTGTTGCCTTTGTTGGCGCAGCCTGGTCCTCTATGGCTTGCCGTACCCTGAAACCCACCAGCGTGGAGCTTATCCGGTGATCCCTTTCTCACCGTATCTGGCGTATTCCTGTCCATGCTGGACGTTGATCCCCATTACGCATCTCAGCCTATGCTGATCTCTGCGCTAGATGTGGAGCGCCATTTGAGGCGTATTACCCACCATAACCAACCTGCGCCCGATTGACATCAGATTCATCTACTGGCTACGCCTTTCGGTTTGGAAGCGACCCACAATCCGAGGGCGCCAGGATCGTCCATCTCTTCATTAGCGCAAGGCGCTATCCAATCTCCTCTTTTACCGCAAGGAGTTTCTTCCTCCTGTTCTACCACCCTGGGTGTGGTGCAACACATCCTAACCGACCCATATAATAAGACTTTGGCGCACTCCGGTGCCTTGAAGGCTACGACGACATCGGGTGCTCAGGGCCTCCCCTCCAATGCACAGGTCCTCCCTCGCGTAGCCCAGGGACCCTCTTCCTCGGAGGGCCTTCCGTTGCCTTCCTACGCCGATAAGCTTCTTTCGGACAAGGCAGACAGGCATGGACTCCTGGTCCCTGATGTTCCCCTCCCCGATGTTGAGTACTCGGTTGTATCTCCTGTGCCTTCAGTTCCATTCTCCGAACAGGAACTGTCCTCCACGGCCACCTCCTTCCCCCACTCCTTCGTTCTCAAATTCTCCTTAGGTTTCCCCAAACTCTCTCAAGTTCAGGAGGTTATTGCCAGCTGGAGGCTCTCTGCAAAATACAGAGTGGCACCCTTTGACCCCAAGCATATCCTGCTCCACCTCTCTTCTGACCTTGACCATAGGACAGTGTGGTCTAAAGGTACCAGCAGGGTAGACTCCCACCAGATGAAGATTATCAAATGGTCAGCGAGCTTTAGCACCAAGGAAGACTCAGCGACGATTGCCGCCTGGGTGACCCTTCCCAATCTTCCTCTTATTTGTTTCGTCCCACCAGCCCTTAGGCGTATAGCCAACTCCTTCGCAACTTATGTGGCCACTGCAGCAGAAACCAGCAACCTGACCAAAGCTCACTATGCGAAGATCTACGTGGAACTCGATCGCACATCCGAGCCCCCCAACCACATCCTCATTGAACTTGGCAAGCAGTCCCACACCCAGTAATCGTCTACGATAATCACATTATCTTCTGCTCTCACTGTTATCTGTGCGGTTATCTATCGAAATATTGTTACTGTCTATATCCTGAGCTCAAGAGAAAACCTGTTAGGCGAGTTCCCCTCACCAAAGAGGGTGTCATGCCCCGCTCCCGTAGGAGCGATCGTCCTCGCTAAGGCGTGATGCCGTACGAGCCTAGATTATACTCGTGCAAGGTGAGTTCCATAACGACCGATTACAGCGGCTGCGACGGGGTTGTCGCACAGAAGTCCCAAGCAGAGACATTGAACACGCAGCAGAAATTTGGAACAAACACAAGTTATTCAAAAGAAATCTTTATTGATATTGAAACGAGTATTACAATAGGGCGCAAGGCCAAGATTACAAGTCACTCAAGCTCACTCTTCTCTTATTACAATCACTCAGCTTTTTCTCTTCTCTTGATACAATGCTTGAGCCAACAGAAGCTTCGAAAGGCGATGTCCATACATTATGTCCCGTATAAGTCTTGAATCCATGCGGCCGCATGCTTCGAATCGCCAACGAACTCTGTACCTCGACGCATCCAGGCGAGCTCTGCGCCACGAGCTTCTACTTGCGCCTGCACATGAAAACTATATGGGTGTCAGTACTCAACTGTAATGGTGGAGTGAGCTCATCGCCCACCCATACAAAACCAACACGTTAATTTACTTTTGTGCAACGTATCCCTTTTACGATTCTATTCTTGCCTTAGGATCAGTTTTAAGACCGACGCCTTGGCCTATTTGTGTCTCTAGACCATCACCATGCTATCGTACCGATATCCTCCATATCCTTGCCTCTAGACCTTTCTCGTGCTTGTATTGTCAATTCACCGACTCATACTTGTATTTCGTGCCATACTCTGGGACGTAACGACTCGGTCGTGCGGTGAACTCGATTCGTGCTTATCTCTGAGGCAGTGCCTCCTCACTAAGTCTTGCCTATACTTGTATTGTGACAACGCGGCCGTGCCTCACATTTCAAGGTCGTGCCTAGCAACTCAACATAACTTAACCGAACTTGCCCTACGGCCCTCCTCGACTTAACTTGCAATGTCTAACCCAACTTGTGGACATGGTGTTGAAAACTCAAGCACGACGCCGTATCTCATGCCGAAGCACGTGTCTTTATAAATAGCCAATTCATAGGCTTCATAATACCTTATGTGCATACCGTGCACGTATTCTGCAACTCATCACATACCGTGCTTACACTTCCTTTGTTACGACCGATACCGTGCATGCGGATTCGTCGCTTAGCACGCCAATTATCTATATGAAAGGTCATTCGCACGACAAGCCATCGTGGACATAGCTCGGGTAGGCGGCATGTCCTTTAGCGCAGGTAGCGAGCCCCGTTGAAAGCCCCCGACTACCCACGTAATACGTGCACTGCTATAACGTCTACCTCCTAGTACGACTGGGTCCGGTGCCCCGACGTATAACCAGTCTAGGCAGAAATTCTTGTCGACAAGTTGTCCAATGACTACGCACCTACGAGATATCTAGACTCACGTAAATGCATGGCCTAATTTGTTGGTACGACTGGAACTATACTTAGTAACTCGTGCTCTGAACCACACTTGGCATAACGTGCAACGAGACCGTGAGACTCCCAACCGAGGGACCGCCTCATACTTCTTAACGTGCATAGGAACGCGAGACTCCCAACCGAGGGACCGCCTCATACCTCTTAATGTGCATAGAAATGTGAGACTCCTAACCGAGGGACCTCCTCATACTTTGAAAATGTGCATAGGAACGTGAGACTCCCAACCGAGGGACCGCCTCATACTCTATGTGACGAACCTTAAGACCGTGGGAACAAATGGCTATATGCAACCGTAAAACTGTAGGACCGTATATACGCTCAACTTGAACAACCAAATTCTTTTGGGTACCTAGACTTAATCCATAAGCTGTGCGATACAACTTAGCTCGTGGGACGATCAAGGCTACGCCGAGCCTTGCATTCGAGGAAACGTGCATGCTTTTTCGAGCATTTATGCGGGCGACACCTATGACTTAGGCTAACTCATAGTTTGTGACGAATACCAACTTTCCTTCTCCCAAGCCAAGGGACGAAGGACCGAGTGTCATTTTCAAAGCACACCGTACACCAACTCTAATCCGACCGTAGGACATTTTCCATGTTCTAAACTCGATTCGACACGTCGGGATTATTCCCTTAGCTATGTGGATTCGTCTCTTTTATTATGAAGCCTACTTGTGCAAGTTGAAAACACTCGATTTATTATGTGAAGGCTGAGATGAAGCAAGTTCACTGAAACTACCCTACCTGAGTGATGTCTTCGAGTCGCCGTTGTAAGGCTAAGTCCAAACGCCATCGGTGTTTTGATTCCTCCGATTGCCTGAGCGGGACAGGGCACTACATCATACACCACTCAGAAAAATTTTCGTCCTCGAAACTTACTGAGTACACTTATCGGCTTATAAATTGATTCAACATCCTACGTTTCTCGCACACACTACTCCTACGCGTTTCCTCAATCCGAGCCACGCTCGTGCTATCGCTAATTTAGTCGTAAGGCACACCAACCAATCAACCAATATTCGAACTCGTCTCAATTCAATGATTGTATTACCATCAACATTTCTTCGAAACTCACGATTTTAAAATCCTCGACACTTTTCCGTTCCTTAAGTCTCACTTGATTCAACGTATCACTTAGTTGGATCGTGCATATATTCCAGGCGTCTCCAAAATACATGTATTTCAGCCAAGCCTCGTGATAGAGAATCTGCCATCACCACTCGAGTCGGATCGTACACATATTCGGGCATCCCTGATATACGTGTATGTCCACCGAGCCTCATGAGTGGTGCCTCCACTATTTTCTATCGCTTCGCACTCGGACGTCTGCCTAACCGCTAGGCTATGTCTTTCCGTTAGTACTGGAATCATAGTTTCCAAATAACGATATCAATACTGACCCCATCCTAAGGTCAAACCAAATCGATGGTACAGGATTTTCTACCCAAGCTCGCATCACTCCGATTTCTAAACATCGAGCATCGATTTCCTACACACATCCCGACATTCGTCGCACGGGATCTGAGTCATTCAGCAAAGCCATCCTACGATAAATCACGTTTCAACCGATTTCCTCGACATACCAATCTCACTCGTTTATCAAGCCATTTTGTATAGTCCATCCCTTTGTACACGTTCGATATAATCCACCTATCAATCCTTCTCAAGTCAAGCACGCTATGACACCATTCATCGCTAAACCATAATTCACATTTCATACTCTCTAAGCCATTTATCCTAATACACGTAATCGATTCACAAGGTCGTCCGACTTAACATTATGTTGTGCTCTGATCTCACGCGAGTCAAATTATCTACGGTGGGCACGAATCACCATGCACGCTCCCGCAATATAATTATTCTCATCGGGACATAACTCTTTGTTCGAGTCTAGACTAGTTCATTCTTGGTGCGCGGATTGGACCTACTCAATCCTCAAGTTTCATTCATTCGTCAATCACAAGTCCTACAAACACTTGAATTTACCTTCGTATCAAACCAACAAGTCAAGACAATCAAAGTTGTCGCATCCTAATTTTCTGAGTTTCGATCATTCTCGCGACATGAATCACCATGTCAATGCTCACACGGAATGATCGCCCCAAATTCGACGCAACGCATGTGCGAGACTAGAGTTGCGCTCGCGCAAGACATGATCGTCGACATTATAGTTATCAACGTAACCATCAAGACAATATCACTTTCATCCAACATTCGTCTCAATCAAAATCCTAAGTATTGTATCCATCAGAACGATAACACTTGCACGATCGTCATTCACCGTATCAGAGTACCTCCGAGTTATCGCATATCGATCTTTGATGCGCCTTAATTCCATCGATAACATGCGTAACCTGACGATCTTCTTTTGCAACGAACTTCGAGTCGTACGAATGATGCTAGCATCCGACTGGATAATCTTCTAGACATTTAAATTCAAGTTCGATAATCATCCCTCGAATCGTTCACAACATCAATTTTCTCAAACCCATATTCACGTATTGTTCATCCGTCTATCTTAAGTCATCAACCAACGTATTTCCTCAATTCGTAACATTCCTTGCTAACTCAAATCATCGAACGACATCCATTCCAATCCTAAGAGTCATTTTCAAACATTCGAATCAAACTTTTCATGCACGCTATCTTCTCGTCGTGCTAATTTTTCGTATACGATCCGTATCAATTTCCTCGATCAAGTCATACATTCGTACACCCTGACTTTTTTTTGATTCGATTACACCACTCAATTATTTTGTATTTCATACTCGCGCAATCCTCGATCCCGTGTATGTTCCGTATGCGTCAACTCTAGGTTGTTCGAATCAATTCGTCAAACTTCAAGACCAAAACTTATTCAACGATACTCAATCTATGGCTTTGCATACGTGCGGCACTTGCTAATAGACTCATCGATACTCCGTATCCTTAATCGATCGATCGACATTCTTGAGGCTATCGCATACACCACTCAGGAATGAAGTCATTCAACAAATCCTCAAAACTATCATACAATTCACAATCGACATGTTCAATTGTGCGTTCGCCCGTTCCTCAAGGTCTAAGAACCATTTCTCGTATTCGCTTTAGCGTTGGTCAAGTAGCATCTCTATCAACATACGTTCTAAGTCTCACTTAGTCTCGTCCGAGCGATAGTCTATCTCGCTCGCAATCTCGTTCGCACCAAAAGGTCTACGTGCACGATACTCGGCACAACTTAGCCAAAAGGCCGTGTGCATAGCTATCCCGTTCGAACTATACTTCGGTCTTGTGTACTCGTTCGCTATTGTTAGCATAAGGTTGTTCAAGCACGCAATGTGTTTGCTAACTTTTAGCATCGATTTTCTTTCAACTCAAGTCCGTCGTAGTTTGGCACAAAGGCCTTCGCCTATCGGTACCGTTCAACCAAGTACTCGTACGAGCTTTTGAAAATATTAGACTTATTGTATGGACATCCCATGGGACAATTGAGAGAGAGCGCACCAACGATAACAACTTGCGGAAGCAACATTTAGAGTTCGCGGAAACATTGGAGTTAAAGAATTCAATCGAAAGTCCAAGGACATAAAGTCGTGCTCTGATACCATTATGTCATGCCCCGCTCCCGTAGGAGCGATCGTCTTCACTAAGGTGTGATGCCGTACGAGCCTAGATTGCGTTCGTGTAAGGCGGGTTCCATAACGGCCGATTACAGCGGCTGCGACGGGGTCGTCGCACAGAAGTCCCAAGCAGACACATTGAACACGCAGCAAAAATTTGGAACAAACACAAGTTATTCAAAAGAACTCTTTATTGATATTAAAACGAGTATTACAATAGGGCACAAGGCCAAGATTACAAGTCACTCAAGCTCACTCTTCTCTCATTATAATCACTCAGCTCTCTCTCTCTTCTCTCGATACATTGCTTGAGCCAGCGGAAGCTTCGAAAGGCGATGTCCATACATTATGTTCCGTATAAGTCTTGAATCCATACGACCGTACGCTTCCAATCGCCAAGGAACTCCATGCCTCGATGCATCCAAGCGAGCTCCGCGCCATGAGCTTCTACCTGTGCCTGCACATAAAAACTATGTGGGTGTCAGTACTCAACTGTACTGGTTGGGTGAGCTCCTCGCCCACCCATACAATACCAGCACATTAATTTACTTTTGTGCAACGTATCCCTTTTACGATTGTCTTTCTATTCTTGCCATAGGATCAGTTTTAAGATCGACGCCTTGGCCTATTTGTGTCTCTAGACCATCACCGTGCTATCGTACAGATATCTTCCCTATCCTTGCCTCTAGACCTTTCTCGTGCTTGCATTGTCAATGCACCGACTCATACTTGTCTTTCGTGCCATACTCTAGGACGTAACGACTCGGTCGTGCGGTGAACTCGATTCGTGCTTATCTCTGAGGCAGTGCCTCCTCACTAAGTCTTGCCTATACTTGTGTTGTGACAATGCGGCCGTGCCTCACATTTTGAGGTCATGCCCAGCAACTCAACATAACTTAACCGAACTTGCCCTACGGCCCTTCTCGACTTAACTCACAATGTCTAATCCAACTTGTGGAACCGGTGTTGAGAACTCAAGCACGACGCCGTATCTCGTGCTGAAGCACATGTCTTTACGCATAACCAATTCTTAGGCTTCATAATACCTTATTTGCATACCGTGCAGGCATTCCACAACTCATCACATACCGTGCTTACGCTTCCTTTGTTACGATCGACACCGTACATGCGGATTCGCCGCTTAGCATGCCAATTATCTATATGAAAGGCTACTGGCACGACAAGCCATCGTGGACATAGCTCGGGTAGGCGGCGGGTCCTTCAGCGCAGGTAGCGAGCCCCGTTGAAAGCCTACGACTACCCAAGCAATATGTGCGCTGCTATAACGTCTACCTCCTAGGACGACTGGGCCCGGTGCCCCGGCGTATAACCAGTCTAGGCAGAAATCCTTGTCGACAAGTTGTCCAATGACTACGCACCTACGAGACATCTAGACTCACGTAAATGCATGGCCTAATTTGTTGGTACGACTGGAACTATACTTAGCAACTCGTGCTCTGATCCACACTTGGCATAACGTGCATCGAGAACGTGAGACTCCCAACCGAGGGACCGCCTCATACTTCTTAACGTGCATAGAAACGCGAGACTCCCAACTGAGGGACCGCCTCATAACTCTTAACGTATATAGGAACACGAGACTCCCAACCGAGGGACCGCCTCATACTTTAAAAATGTGTATAGGAATGTGAGACTCCCAACCGAGGGACCGCCTTATAATCTATGTGACGAGTCTTAAGACCGTCGGAACAAATGGCTATATGTAGCCATAAAACTGTAGGACCGTGCATACGCTCAACTTGAACAACCAAATTCTTTTGGGTACCTAGACTTAATCCATAAGCTGTGCGATACAACTTAGCTCGTGGGACGATCAAGGCTACGCCGAGCCTTGCATTCGAGGAAACGTGCATGCTTTTTCGAGCATTTATGCGGGCGACGCCTATGACTTAGGCTAACTCATAGTTTGTGACAAATACCAACTTTTCTTCTCCCCAGCCACGGAACGAAGGACCGAGTGTCATTTTCAAAGCATGTCGTACACCAACTCTAATTCGACCGTGGGACATTTTCTATGTTCTAAACTTGATTCGACACGTCGGGATTATTCCCTTAGCTATGTGGATTCGTCTCTTTTATTATTAAGCCTACTTGTGCAAGTTGAAAACACCTAATTTATTATATGAAGGCTGAGATGAGGCAAGTTCATCGAAACTACCCCACATGAACGATGTCTTCGAGTCGTCGTTGTAAGGCTATGTCCGAACACCGTCGGCGTTTCGATTCCTCCGATTGCCTGAGCAGGACGGCGCACTACAGAGGGTAAGCAGCAGTCGCCTACTATATCCTCCCTGCTTCCCCTACCGAACTGCCACATCAGATTTCACTCCAGTGAAGGCAAAACAGACAACGACTCCCCCTCGAACAGTACGGTGATCCCCTACCACCCACCAGCCCTGACCCTATCTAATAAGTTCTACGCCCTTAACGAGGAAGCAACCGAACCCTCCCTTGAGATCGCCTCTCTTGGAGACTCGTCAGCGGCCCACAATTCGAACCCATATGTCGTCAGCGACCCTAATCTGGAAGCGACTGTGGAGGCCATCCTAGAACCTCGACTTCCTCCAGATTGCCCGATCGAGGATCATCCTTACCACGAATTCGATGTCATAGAAGCTCTCGCTATACTAGGGCCAGAATAGGCTCATAGAGGCCGACAGGTTCTCGTCGCAGGATTCCCTCTCCTAGCGGAAGGAGACCAGATCGACAACTCGAACGATGCCATTCTTTTACCCCCTGAGGAACCAGAGACGGACTCGATAGAAGAATCGCTCCAACCACCCGAAGACATTCACATCAACCCCCCCGAGGATTCCATAACGAGCTCATCCACATCAAGGCGGGAGAGGCTACCACCATCAGGAAATCAGATCAGAGAGCCGGAGAGTACCCGGCGATCCAAACCAGGTCCGCAGCCAAACGGGCTCACCAACCCCCCGACTCTATTAATGCTGAACATCCTCTCCTGGAATGTCCGCAGACTGGCGAACAAACCAACCAAGAGGAGAATTACGAGCCTTATCAAAACTCACAAGATTGACATCTTGATCATCCTTGAACCCAAAATCCCCTACAAGAAACTCAAACCCATTCAACTGCAGTTAGGCTTTTCCCGTGGCCATTGCTGGCAGACACGACATTTGGATCCTCTGCTCGAAGAACGTCCATTTCGGAGTCATTCAGGACTCTAGGCAGGCCCTATCTTGTTGGATAGAACACCCGTTGATCCCCAAACGCGCCATCATGTCCGCGGTTCATGGCAGGGGTGACATCGCGGAGCGCAAACATCTTTGGAACAATCTCTTGGACATCCATCTACACCACAACAACCTCCCTTGGCTTTGCATTAGGGACTTTAACGCTATCACCTGTAGAGAAGAGAAGAATGGCGGCCGTCCTTCCCCTCTTTCGGCCATGCAAGATTTCAACAACTTTATTTTTAACTCTCACCTCTCCCCCCTTCCGTTCACCGACAACGCGTTTACCTGGTACAATATGCAGGAAGGCGACTGCCGTTAATATTCCCGCCTCGAGAGGGCCCTAACGAACGCCCAATGGTACGGAATGGGGACCACCTCTAAGCTCTTCCACCTCAACGCCACAGAATCCGACCATGCCCCTCTGCTTGTCTGCGGAAGAAATATACAGGATAACATCATGCTGGCTCAAGAGTTAATCACCTGCATGAAGTTCCCAGCTAGAGGGGGCAATATTGCTATCAAATTGGACATGGAGAAAGCGTACGACAGGCTGGATTGGCAATTCATGATCTAGGTTTTCATGGCTTTCGGATTCTCCGAAACCTGGACCAATATCGTGTGGAGATCGATCAGCAACTCGTAGTTTTCAACAGTGATCAACGGTCAGGCCGACGGATTCTTCAAATCGAGTCGCGAGATTAGGCAAGGAGATCCTCTATCATCCACCATCTTCATCATTACGGCGAATGCCTAGAACAGGAACCTTAATAAGATGGCTTGCACTACTAACTTCTACCACTATCATACAGCCAGCGGCTGCCCGATCATTACCCACCTGGCATTTGCTGACGATATCCTGATTTTCTTTTCTAGGGACGTGGGGTCAGTAGAAGTTGTCCACCACACTCTTCAGAGATACGTCAGATGCTCGGGCCAGAAGGTCAACCTGGCTAAAAGTGTCATCTACACCCACCACAATATCAAGAGAGAGCACGTGGACGTTCTCTCCAACACCACCTCCTTCCCCATCAAGCATCCACCGTTCCACTATCTAGGCTGGCCCCTCGTGTACAGGAAATACAACGCTGGCATTTTCGAGGACCTGATCAACCATATAAGAAAAAAACTACAAGGATGACATAATGCTACTCTATCCCCAGGGGGCAAGATGATCCTCATCAAGTACGTCCTCACTTCCATACCCATCTATACCATGGCAGCTTGTTCCCTCCCCCCAAGAAAGTGCTTTCTTCGGTCGAGAGCATCTTTAGCAACTTCTTTTGGGGGCACAGCGACGGCCACGACAAGCATCATTGGGCTAGTTGGGATACCATAGCACGTTCTACAGAGGAGGGAGGCCTGGGGTTCACCAAACTATCCCACATCGTTAAAGCATTCTCGATGAAATTGTGGTGGAAGCTCCGTACGACTCAGAACTTATGGACCAGGTTCATGAAGGCAAGATACTTCAAGCACATCTACCCTTCGACGACTATCTCTAACAGCAGATCCTCTGTGGCATGGCGGTGCATGCTCAACGGGCGCTCTCTAGCCAAACCTGCGATGCATCTTCAAGTGGACGATGGTGAAGCATCAAAATTTTTGGAGAGATGGGTTAGAGAATCCTTACTTACTAACCTCTCAGAAGCCTACAGGAACTGCAAGATCAAGGACATGTGGGACCCCAACGATAATATATGGAGTTGGAATGAAGTCCGGGACTGGGCCGGCCCAGAGGCAGTCGAGCGCATCTGCCAATACGGAGTGACGGTCGGGTCCAACGCTGACGAGATTCGGTAGTCGACTGATGCTTTGGGTTCCTTTTCGGTCAGATCAGCCATGAGAGTGGTCCATGGTACTGCGGCGCCCTCCCCTGGCATTACAACCTTCTGGCAGACATGCATCCCCAAGAAGTAGTCCTTCATCATTTGGAGAGCCCTGTGCAAGATCCTCCCCACTGATGACACTCTCAACACTATCGGGTTCAACCTTGCATCCTTGTGCACATGCTGCACGGATCGTCAATCGGAAATGGTGGACCACATCTTCTGTCAGGAAGACCTCCCGGTCAAGGTCTGGAGTGTTCTTTCCCAACGCTGCAGGATGGTTCCAGGGGACGGGTGCTTCGACGACCTCGTAGCGGAATGGGGATCTGCATCCTATGGCCACCAGATCGTAGCAGCAGCCGCCACATGGATAATATGGAAGAACCGCAACAAGGCTAGATATGAAGGCCATCAATACTCCGCAGACCAACTTATTGGGGAGACTATTCGGTAATGTAGCAAACGGAGGTCCCTCTGCCATCACGGCCACACGATTTTTTGGAACTCCTTCCTCTCCCGGGACTAGACATTTGGGTTCCCTTCTTCCCTCCTTTTGTTAGTATACGTGTATAGGCTTCGACATTTTGCACCTTCTGGTATACTTGTATAGCTCTGGCTTTTCTTTACTTGGAATAAAATGGGGAGTGTTTTGGCCAATATATATATATATATATATATATATATATATATTATATATATATATATATATATATATATATATTTGAAACACTAGAATTTATTGAATGCAAAGCAGGAAACAGCAAGACAGCAAAAGATCGAATTTCAAACGAAATTCAAAAATTCAAAAAAAACTAAAAAAGGGGAGAATGGACTCCAATCGTGCGGCCCGGGGGGGCTCGGTCCGCACGAGAGCTGGACCCGAGGGAGAGGGGGACGCATCCCGAGGCAACCAAAGGGGAGCGCCGCTCGAGCAGGCGCACAGCCAGAGTCGTACGAGGGGGCGCACTGCCCGAGGCGTGCCTGTACGAGAGGGGGGTGGGGGTGGAGGGGTGGTGGCGACACCGGGAAGCCACGGCGGAGAGAGGAGCGGTGCCCGGGAGGGGGAGGGAGAGCTCCACCGCAGAGGGAGAGCTCCACCCATGGCGAAGGGGGCCGCGGCGAGGGGGTGCCGGAAGGGAAGGGGAGGGCTCGACCCCGCGGGGGAAGCGTAGGACGCACCACGAAGGGGAAGCCGAGGACGACCCAGGGGTCAGCAGACCCGACGGAGGGGAGAAAGAGCCGCGGGGGAGGGGGGCGGGAAGGGGTGGTTCTCCCCCGTGAAGAGGAGCTACGGCGCTGGCGCTGCCCCGAAAGGGAGAGAGAATTACGGCAATGGGAGTGGGGAACCGCCGCGGGGGCACCACGACGAAGTGGCGGGGTGACCTGTGCCGTCGGGGACTGGAGAGTACCAGTAGAGCGCAACCGAGGGGGATGGGAAGGGGGTCCAGTGCCACCGCAGAGGGGGGGCCGAGAAGAAAGTCGTCGCCGAGGCGGGGGGAGGCGCGGCGAGATGGACGACGGGAGGGGATGGCGCCGGAAGGAAGTGAGGGGGGACACCGGGAGGAAGTTTGCAGCTGAGGCGGGGGGATGCGGCTCGTTGGGGGGAAGAGTCGGAAGGAAGTCCGCTGCTGAGGTGGGGGACGGCGGCTCGTTGAGAGAAAGCGCCGGGGGGAGAGCCGCTGCCGAGGCGGGGGTTGGCACGGCGAGAGGGACGGCGGGAGAGGCAGTTGGGGTTGAGGGAGGGGAGGTGGGGGTGGCACGGGTGGAGGAGCGGCGGCAGCGGGAGGGGAAGCGAGGAATGACTCCGACGGAGGATCGAGTGGGGCGTCGGACGAGCCGGCGCACGTGTCCGGCGAAGAGCCGAGGAGAGGAGGAGCAGGGGGAGGAGGAGGATCCGAGGCGGTCGCTGTCAGAGACTCGGAGGGCCGCCTCAGGGAGAGGGGAACGGGAGGTAGGGCCACGGCCGAGAGGGTGAAGGCGCAGCGACAGAGACGGCAGACGGAGAGGGCGATGAGCCAGAGAGAGGCAGCACTGCAGGCGAGGCGGCGAAAGAGCCCGACGGAGGGCCGAGGAGGGAGGGAGCTGGGAACGACCACTGGCGCTGAGCTCGGCGACGCCTACGATGCCCAGGGCGGCGGCTAGGTCGAGGTGGGGAGAGGAATGAGGAGGGGCTGCCGCACGTCGAGTAAACGCCGGCAGGGGGAGGGGGCTCCCCGCGGGAGGAGCGGCCGGGGAAAACCCGGCCATCCGAAGAGACTGGCGAGGCCGGAAGGAGAGGAAAGCTCTCGGCGGTGAGGGAATCGCCCGGGAGCGGCCGGCCACCATCCGAGGACGAGGAGGGGGGTCTCGAGGAGCTGAGGAGCTCCTTCCAGAGAAAGCCAAGCCCCATTCATTTTTTATTTGTATATATATATATATATATATATATATATATATATATATTATATATATTATATATATTATATATTATATATATATATATATATATTAGAAAGAGAGGACTTTTATTGATGTATAAGGCACAAAATGCCGAAGCCTATACAGGTAAGCGCGCCACGCACAGAAAGACAGGAAAAATAGGAAAACAAAAAGCGGTGCTCACAAAAGTACGCACGCAAACCAAAACGGCTCCGTGCCCGAACCGTACGAAGCCTAACCGTCGAAAATTGCCAAAGCCTCCCAAAAGCTAGCCGGGGAGTGGTGGCAGCGCCAGGTTACTCACCTGTCTGATAGCCTCCCTGATCAGTTGGTAGTTGTTGAATTGGCCAATATATATATATATATATATATATATATATATATATATATATATATATATATATATATATATATATATATATATATAGGGAAAAAAGGAGTTTTTAAATTTTTATTTACTCGCAATATATGAAAATTTTGCAAGATTTCTATAATCTCGCGAGTCACATATCCCCAATATTTCCTGCCCACAAAAGAGCGCAGAGAAACACATGAACCCCGATTCATTGGATTCAAAATCAATCAAATCTTTGCCAAATATCTCTGGATTTTTTTCTGCGTAATCCAAATCTGGTTCTCCACAAGATTTCCCTAAATCCTAGTTTAAATCCTGTAAGCCACTTCCCAAATTTTAATTTTATTTATTTTTATTTGATTATGATTATTAGGAGTCATGTCGAAGCTTGTAGGTGAGCTATTATCAGATTAAGGTCATATGACCTTTAGATAGTTTATGTATGTATTATTTAGCTATTTTATATTTTTCTATAATTTTGAATATTTTAGGTATTTAATATTTAAGGGTTTATTATTTTTAAGGACTTTCAAGATTTCCTGTAAGGTCATTTGGTGGTATTTCCGGACCAAATATTTTTATTTGGGCTCTAGATGAATAAAAATATTTTCTAGAATATTCTAGAATTTTGCTGGATTTTCTAAAAAATTTAGGAATTTTTAGATAATTAAAACATATAGAATTTATTTTTTTATAGGATTTTAGAATTTACTATAGGGTCACACGATGATATTTTGAGTTAAAATATTTTTATTTAGGTTCTAGACACTTAGAAATATTTTCTAAAATTTTCTAGGATTTTTCTGGATTTTTCTGAAATTTATTTGGATTTATTTGGAGTTAAAATAATTATTAAATGATTTTCAGAATTTAAATTAGCATTTACACAGTCAGCAGCCCAGTTAGCCACACCCAGGCCCATATGTCGGTGCCAAACCGCCTCTCTCTCTCTCATATATATATATATATATATATATATATATATATATATATATATATATATATATATATATATATATATATATATATTTCAATAAACCCTAGTTTATTATTCCAGCCTCCTTTGCGGTTTGATCTTGGAGGTTCCAACTTCACGAGGTGATTGCGATCAACCCCGACGTCCATTTCGAGTTCCAATTTTTTGTTAGAAGCATATTGAGGTTAGCTTTTCAAAAATATATTTTATTTTCTATAATTATTTACATGAATTTTTGGAGATTTATTTGAGTGTCGGTTGTCCAAAAAATAATGCGTCACACTTTTTTCGAGATTTTGGGAGACCCCGAACTCCATTTTGTGATTCGTTTGAAGTTTTTAAAAGCTGACACGAAGATCTACAACATCAATTTATTTAATATGTTGAACTCAGATTTGAATGATGAAGCACCGATTTGGTCACGGTTAGCCATAACGTCGATAACTTTTGACCAAATCGTGATTTTGCGGCACGGTCGATTCCGGTTCACTTGTGGCACTGAAATCTACCAAGATGCACCCTCAAATTATTTACTTTGTAACGTTTGACTAGTTAGTCATTAGTACGTCTCGATTTGCGTGTCATGGCTTCCAAAATTGGAACCGTGACTTTTTATGGTCAAAATTCCTTATTTGAATTTTATTTCAGAATATAATTAGATTAAATTAGGATTTTAGATAATTTATTTCGGAATTAAATAGAATTAATTAGGTTAACCCATTAGCCATTTTTTATGACTTTTAGAATATGATTTTAGATCTAACTTGTTTATTCATGCACGAGTTCGTGGTACGATGGTATAGTATGGTTTGATAGATTTTATGTGAGAGTTCATCTTGTCATCAACTTGGGAAACAAGTTCGTTCAGGAATTGAGGCAAGACACTATTGCTTTAGGTGCTTATTACATTTTATTGCTATCTTTCATTATGTTTCATTGAGTATCCTGTTGAGATACGATTGTGTAGGCTTGATTGTATCATTGCTCATTTTTTAATTGTTTAGTAAGTCGGAAGGGGAAATGCTAAGTAGATGTGTGAACAAACACAAATAATGTTTATTGAATGATAGCTAAGTCATCATAGACTTCACGTATGCAGGGATGGCTCCAGCATTATGGAGGCCCTAGACAAGTCCCAAAAATGAGACCCTCATCCCTCTATATAAATTTTTTTATAATACAAAACCCAGCAAATCCAAAATACAATATAATTAGTACTAAGCAACTCTAAGTTCTAAATTTATAATAAAGTTTTCGAATTTTTTTATATTATACTATAATCAATTGTATTATACTATAATCAACTGGATGGCAAAATATGGATATATAAAAATAATAATTCCTATGCAAAATATGTCACGCCCCACTCCCGCAGGAGCGATCATCCTCACTAAGGCGTGATGTCGCACGAGCCTTGATTACGCTCGTGCAAGGCGGGTTCCATAACGGCCGATTACAACGACTGCGACGGGGTCGTCGCACAGAAGTTCTAAACAGAGACATTGAACAATAGCAGCAAAAATTTGAAGCAGAACACAAGTCATTGAAAAGAGGCTCTTTATTGATATTGAAACAAAGATTACAAGGGGCGCAAGGCCAAGATTATAATCACTCAAGCTCACTTTTCTCACAATACAAGTCACTCAGCTCTCTCATATCTCTCATGTACAAGTCTTGAGCCAGCGGATGCTTCGGATAGGCAACGTCCATACATTATGTCCCGTATAAGTCCAGTCTCCACGTGGTCGCATGCCTCGAATCGCCAAGAAACTCCGTACCTCGACGTGTCCAAGCGAGCTCCACGTCACGAGCTTCTACCTGTGCCTGCACATAAACACTGTGTGGGTGTCAGTACTCAACTGTACTGGGGGAGTCAGCTCCTCGCCCACCCATACAAAACTGACACGTTAATTTACTTTGTGCAACATAGTCCCTTTGTATTGTCTTTCTACTCTTGCCTTAGGATCAGTTTTAGGACAGACACTTTGGCCTTTTTTGTGTCTCAAGACCATCCCGTGCTTGCAACAACAACGTCAACTCATACTTTGCCTCTAGACCCTTCTCGTATCGACAACGTTAACCTAACAAGTCATGCTTGCCTTTCGGCCAATAATCGAAGACGCAACTACGCAATAGTACCCAATTTCCGTGTAACAGTTTTGCATATTTGAGGCAGTGCCTTGCCACTTAATGACTTGCCTATACTTATGTTTATGACAGCGCGGCCGTGCCTCATATTTCAAGGTCATGCCCTGCAACTCATCGTAACTTCACCAAACCTGCCCTACGGCCCTTCTCAACTTACCTCGAAACAACTCAAATCTTACTTATGCAACTCTATGTCGAGGATCTAACACTCGACGCCACATCTCATGTCGAAGCACGGGTCTTTACTTAACCAAACCCTAGCCTCCTGAATCATGGTACAGACCGTACACACATACCTTTCTAACACAACTCGTGCCGTGCTTACATTTCCTTAGAATTGACTGACACCGTGCATGCAGATTGCCGCTCAGCACACCATCTTATCTATTTGAAAGGTCAATGGCATTAACTAGCCATCTTGGACTTAGCTAGGAGTAGGATGGACGGCCAGCGCAAGTAGCTAGCCCCAATGATGGCCCATCAAACTCCTGGTGCCCTATCCAGCTCAGCTATTCCATGTTTCCTCCATGGCCGGATCGGCCCCTTGGCCCAGGTATTTCCGATCCGAAGAAACCAATCGCCCTTGTCGACAAGTTGTCCATGACCACGCATCTACAACGGCTTCTTCTAGACTCGCGTAAATGCATGGCCTAATCATCACGACTTAGTTTCCTTTGCTTTACTTCTTCTACTTTTTATACTTCTTTCGCAGAGCCCAAACCAGGGTTGCCTCGACGACTGACCTACAGTCCCGACATATTTTTTTTCGATGACTGACCATCGCTCGAACTTAACATTACGACTAACTATCACTTAGACCTAAAATTCTTTGAACTCAGGAAATGGCTACTGCATAGCCTTCCTACTTAACTTGAACATGACGTATTTCTTAAGTGCCAATAGACCGTTACTAACTTTTCTCTGAACCGGTCGTAGCTCGTGCCTTAAACCGACTCGTGTTCTACGCGACGCTATCACCCAATTCATACTTTATATGATGGGCCTTGAGATCGTGGGACTAAATAACTTGACAACCGCAGAAAGAGCGGGACGGTACTTGGAATGACTTAGGTCGACCGGCATAACTTTATCTAACTTAATCGAGCCTACAAATTAACCCAAGGGACGAGTAAGAGGCTATGTCAAGCCTTGCATCGTGGAAGTGTGCATGCTTTATCGAGCATTTACGCGGGCGACGCCTATGACTTAGGCTAATTCATAGTTTTTGCACCGAAGACCAACTTTACTTCTCCCAAGCCACGGGATGAAGGACCGAGTGTCATTTTCAAAGCACGCTGTGCACCAACTCTAAGCCGACCGTTGGACCTTTCCATATTCTAACACAATGGACCCGACTTGGGATTATTCCCTTAGCTATATGGATTCGTCTATTTTATTATCAAGCCTACTTGTGCATTTGAAAACTTTCGTTTTATTATTGCGAAGGCCAATCTGAGGCAAGTTCACCGAAGCCACCCACCTGAGCGAGGGGTCGCCTCGACCGAGTGATGTCTCCGAGCAAGGCGTTGCAAGGCTAAGTTCGAACGCCGTCGGCACTCCGATTCCTCCGATTGACTGAGCGGGACGGGGCACTACTTCATACACCACTCAGAAAAAGTTTCGTCCTCGGAACTAACTGAGTACTTACTTATCGGCTTATCACTTTATTCAACATTCAAGGACTCTCGCACACACTACTCCTATGCATTTCTCAAATCCGAGCCACGTTCGTGCTACCCATAATCTTTTCTTCAAAACTTACGATCTCAAAATCCTCGACACTTTCTATTCCTCTATTCTCACTTGAATTCAACGTATCACTTAGTTGGATTGTGTACATATTCCACGTGTCCCCGAAATACATGCATGTCAACCAAGCCTCGTGATAGCGAATTCGTCATTTCTACTTCGAGTCGGATTGCGCACCTATTTAGGCATCCCTGATATACGTGTATATCAACCAAGCTTCGTGAGTGGTGCCTCCACCATTACTATCGCTCCGTACCGGGACGTCTGCCTAACCGCTAGGCTATAGTCAATCCGTCAGTATTGGAATCATAGTTCCCAAACAATAATATCAACATTGACCCCATCCTAAGGTAAAACCAAGTTGATAGTACGAGTTTTTCTACCTAAGCTCGCATCACTCCGATTTCTAAACATCGAGCATCGATTTTCTATACACATCCCAACATTCGTCGTACGGGGTCTGAGTCATTCAGCAAAACCATCCTACGATAACTCACGTTTCAACCAATTTCTCGACATATCAATATCACTCGTTCATCAAGCCATTTTGCATAGTCTATCTCTTCGAACACGTTCGACATAATCCGCCTATCAATCCTTCCATGTCAAGCACGCTACGACACAATTTATTTCTAAGCTATAATTCACATTTCATATTTCCTAAGTCGTTTAATACAATTCACGTATTCGATCATAAGGTCGTCCAGCTTAACAATATGTTGCGTCCCGATCTCACGCAAGTCAGATTATCCATGGTGGGCATGAATCACCATGCATGCTCCCGTGGGATAATCATCCTCATCGGGACATAACTCTTATTTTATGTCTAGACTAAGTCATTCTCGATAGGTAGACTGGATCTATTCAATCCTCAAGTTTACTCAATCATCAATCGCAAGTCCAAACATTCTCAAATTTTTCTTTGCATCAAACCAACAAGGCGAGACAATCAAAGTTGCCGCATCCTAATTTTTTGAGTTCGATTCATTTCCGTGACATGAATCACCATGTCAGCGCTCACGCGGAACGATTGCCCCAAATCCGATGCGATGCATGTGTAAGGCTAAAGTTGCGCTCGTACAAGACAAGAATGTCGACGCTGTGGTTATCCGCGTAACCATCAAGACACTTCTGTTTTCATCCATATTTATTTCAATCACAATCCTAAGTATAGCATCCGTCAGAACAATAACACTTGTACGATCATTATTCCTCGAATTAGAGTGCCCCCGAGTTATCGCATATCGATCTTTGATATGCTTCAATACCATCGTTGGTATGCGTAACCTGACGATCTTCCTTTGCAACGAATTTCGAGTCGTACGAATGATGCTATCGTCCGACTGGATAATCTCCTCGACATTAAAATTCAAGTTCGATCATTATCCCTCGAATCATTCACAACATTAATTTCCTCAAACCCAAATTCGCGTATTGTTCATCCGTCTATCTTAAGTCATCGAGCAACATTTTTCTTTAAATCACATCATTTCTTGCTAACTCAAATCATCTAGCAACATCCATCCCGATTCCTTAAATTTATTCTTAAATATTTGAATTATTTCCATGCACGCTATCATCCGATCATGCTAACTTTTCGTATATGATTCTTATCGATTTCCTCGATCGAGTCATCCATTCGCACACCTTAACTTTTCTTTGATTCAGTTTCACCTACTCAATCATTTTAGTGTTTCATACTTATGCAATCTCAATTTCGTGCTCGTTATTTTTAACTTTTGTTCGAATCAACTTATCAAATCTTAAGACTACAACAACTTAATCAAAAATACTCAATCTAAGGCTTTACGTACGTGCGATGCTCGCTGATAGACTCATTAGCACCCCGTATCCTCAATCGATCGATCGACATCCCTGATGCTATCGCATACACCACCCAGGGATGAAGTCATTCAACAAATCCTCAAACTATCATTCGAATCAAAATTGACTTCTTCAAATTTTTTGTTCGAACCATTCCTCGAATTCCAAGCACGCTCATCTATATCTTACCGACGTCATCGTCACTCGATAGCACCCCTATCGATAGTCATCTCACTTTACTCAATTGAGTTCAACTCATTCTTGCTCGACACATTTTCAATCCCACATACGACTTTTCTAAGGTCGACACAACTTTTAGTGTATATACCCAGCTCGACTTAGACAACTGAGACTTTACGTGAAACCATCTTTTTGTTTTTGTCAAAAATTGTTCTCCTACATTTTGCAAATTACTTAGACTTATTGTATAGACATCCCGTGGGATATTTGAGAGAGAGCGCACCAATGATATCAACTTGTGGAAGCAACAGAGTTAAAGAATTCAATCGATAGTCCAAGAACGTAAAGCCGTACTTTGATACCACTATGTCACGCCCCACTCCCGTAGGATCGATCATCCTCGCTAAGGCGTGATGCCGCATGAGCCTAGATTGCGCTCCTGTAAGGCGAGTTCCATAACAGCCGATTACAGCGGCTGCGACGGGGTCGTCGCACAGAAGTCCCAAGCAGAGACATTGAACAATAGCAGCGAAAATTTGAAGTAGAACACAAGTCAATAAAAAGAGGCTCTTTATTGATATTGAAACAAAGATTACAAGGGGGCGCAAGGCCAAGATTATAATCACTCAAGCTCACTCTTCTCACAATACAAGTCACTCAGCTCTCTCTCATCTCTCTTGTATAAGTCTTGAGCCAGCGGATGCTTTGGATAGGCGGCGTACATACATTATGTCCCGTATAAGTCCAGTCTCCACGCGATCGCACGTCTCGAATCGCCAAGGAACTCCGTGCCTCGACGCGTCCAAGCGAGCTCCACGTCACGAGCTTCTACCTGTGCCTGCACATAAATACTGTGTGGGTGTCAGGACTCAACTTTACTCGTGGTGTGAGCTTCTCGCCCACCCATACAAAACCGACAGTTAATTTACTTTATGCAACATGGTCCCTTTGTATTGTCTTTATGCTCTTGTCTTAGGATCAGTTTTAGGACAAACACCTTGGCCTATTTTGTGTCTCAAGACCATCTCGTGCTTGCAACAACAACGTCAACTCGTACTTCGCCTCTAGACCCTTCTCGTATCGACAATGTTAACCTATCAAGTCGTGCTTGCCTTTCGGCCAATAATCGGAGACGCAACTACGCGATAGTACCTAATTTCCATGTAACAGTTTTGCATATTTGAGGCAGTGCCTCGCCACTTAATGACTTGCCTATACTCGTGTTTGTGACAGCACGGCCATGCCTCATATTTCAAGGTCGTATCCTGCAACTCATCGTAACTTCACCAAACCTGCCCTACGGCCCTTCTCGACTTACCTTGAAATAACTCAAATCTTACTTATGCAACTCTATGTCGAGGTCCTAACACTCGACGCCACATCTCGTGCCGAAGCACGAGTCTTTACTTAGCCAAACCCTAGGCTCCTGAATCATGATACAGACCCTACACACATACCTTTCTAACATAACTCGTGTCGTGCTTACATTTCTTTAGAATTAACCGACACCGTGCATGCAGATTGCCGTTCAGCACGCCAACTTATCTATATGAAAGGTCACTAGCATTAACTAGCCATCTTGGACTTAGCTAGGAGTAGGATGGACGGCCAGCGCAGGTAGCTAGCCCCAATGACGGCCCATTAAACTCCTGGTGACCTACCCAGATCAGCTATTCCGGGTTTCCTCCATGGCCGGATCGGCCCCTTGGCCCAGGCATTTCTGATCCGAAGAAAGTAATCGCCCTTGTCGACAAGTTGTCCATGACCACGCACCTACGACGGCTTCTTCTAGTCTCGCGTAAATGTATGGCCTAATCATCACGACTTAGTTTTCTTTGCTTTACTTCTTCTACTTTTTATACTTCTTCCGCAGAGTCCAAACCAGGGTTGCCTCAACGACTGACCTACAGTCCCAACATATTTCTTCTCGGTGACTGACCATTGCTCGAACTTAACATTGCGACTAACCATCGCTTAGACCTAACATTCTTTGAACTCAGGAAACGGCTACTGCATAGCCTTCCTACTTAACTTGAACATGACGTATTTCTTAAGTGCCAATAGACCGTGGCTAACTTTCCTCTGAACCGACCGTGGCTTGTGCCTTAAACCGACTCGTGTTCTACGTGACGCTATCACCCAAGTCATACTTTATATGGCGGGGCTTGAGATCGTAGGACTAAATAACTTGACAACCGCAGAAAGAGCGGGACAGTACTTGGAATGACTTAGGTCGACCGGCATAACTTTGCCTAACTTAATCGAGCCTACAACTTAACCCAAGGGACGAGCAAAGGCTATGCCAAGCCTTGCATCGTGGAAGTGTGCATGCTTTATCAAGCATTTACGCGGGCTATGCCTATGAGTTAGGCTAATTCATAGTTTTTGCACCGAAAACCAACTTTTCTTCTCCCAAGCCACGGGATGAAGGACCGAGTGTCATTTTCAAAGCACTCTGTGCACCAACTCTAAGCCGACCGTTGGACCTTTCCATATTCTAACTCAATGGACCCGACTTGGGATTATTCCCTTAGCTATGTGGATTCGTCTCTTTTATTATCAAGCCGACTTGTGCATTTGAAAACTTTTGTTTTATTAGTGCGAAGGCCAAGCTGAGGCAAGTTCACCGAAGCCACCCACCTGAGCGAGGGGTCGCCTCGATCGAGTAATGTCTCCGAGCAAGCCGTTGCAAGGCTAAGTCCGAACGCCGTCGGCACTTCGATTCCTCCGATTGACTGAGCGGGACGAGGCACTACAAAATAGTCGAAGATGATAAATATTATATCAGGGGTCCTAAAGTTTTCTATTGCAAGAATGAGGATAAATATGGATAAAACTTTACAGAAGATCATTGGATCGAGCCACGGGGGCGTATTATTTCTTCTATTTATTTGGTGAGAGTTGGAAGCATTGGACAAACTTGTAGAAATAATAATAATAATAATAATAATAATAATAATAATAATAACTTTACAGAAGATGGAATTAGGAATCGCATACAATTTTTTTGGATGCAATGAATCAAGAAATTATTCGTTACATGGGTAAAAGATTATAAAAGAAATTGCCAATAACAACATCACTCAAGGGCCAGGGAAGCTCCCTAGTCCCCACTGTGCTGACTCTCTCTCACCAAATAAAAAAATAATCATAAAAAAATAAGAGTACGCACAAAAAAAGGTTAACCTCACTAAAGTAAGGATCAGGCTCCTTCTTGTTGTAACTCATGAAATTGCTTCAGATTTGGTCGCTGGAAAGCAAAAAGAAAAAGAAGATGCTATTAGATATTGAAAGAGAGAGATGATATTAGCTTAGCAAATGCTGAGTGGAAAGGGGGAGATTGTTTTATTTATTTATTTTCCAGATTTTTCGTGGGAGAGAGGAGATGAAGAGGCGGCTTAAAAATATGGTGATAATTTATTTTTTTCATAAGTTTTATTTGATTATTCTCTAGGCAGTCATGGACTTCCCTAGGCCCATAATATTTTTATTGGGCCAAAAAAATGCTGCTTCAAAAAAAATTGAGGCCCCCTTGGAGGAGGAGGCCCTAGGCGGCTGCCAGTCCGCCTCCCCCTGGAGCCGCCTATGCACGTATAGGTTAGCTGTACCAAAATTGAATAATAGCCATTGTATGATGTGCCGTATTAGCCTAGCCGTTCACATGTTCAAAGGTATTTCAAAGCATAGTTTGATTAATTTTACTTGTTCAGGTTCATTTTTCAGTTGTCTTGTTCATACATATTTTTGCTAGTAGTTTCTTGTATATGTTATCAATTCCAGTTCATATACATGTTTCTTTACTGTTACATTGCATATCTATTATCTAGCTTTCTTTTGTATTAAGTTACATTTTTGCAATAGGGTTGTAATTTGCTCATTTTCTGACTGGATCTTTGAAGGTGACTTGGCATGCTTCCTACTTTTGTGCTATGGACCATACGAGGGAGATAGAGATCTTAGAGGTCGACCTTAGATTCTAGAGAGATTAGTTAGTTTCTTTTATTTAAATGTTTAGCGAATTTATTCCCCAAAAATCATTTATGTTGTAATATTGAATTTGTAAATAAAATAGTTGTTGTGAATGAGCAAATAGATATGATTTTATTGTATTTGAGTTTGACATTGAGACCTAGACATTGTACTACCGCCGATGTTGCGGCGTAGGCTAGACTTGGCTATGTACTCGTATCCGAAAAAGCGGGAGCGAATCGTGACAAATCCAGATCAAATTCGACAAAAAAATTTGATTCTCCACAAGATTTTCCTAAATCTTTCGGGCCACTGTCCAAGGTAACTTCATTTCTTAACATATGCATACTATCATGAGTTCTACATCGTTCAAGCAAAAATTCCTCAACCTCAATTCAACCATAGGATTCTTATGAGGATTTATATCTATCTTAAGTACAATGCTTATAGACTTATCCTATTCATAACAAGACTTTTGAATCTTTCCAACTATAGTCTTTTATGTGAGTGATTACTAACTAATTAGGGAATCATATCTACTCCAAACTTCTACTATTATTCTCCCAAATTACTCCAATCATTTTGATTGATAAACATCTTACCTTCCTTACAAACCCTAATTAAACCATAGTATAACTCTAATCCATCTCTATCTAACATAAGTAATCTAATCCGTCTCTATCCACCATAAGTGAATAGGAGAATGGTTGTAGTCCATTGATACTAGAGTCTCACGTTAGGATTAAGTTGTCTATATGAATTCTATATTGCCAATCCGATCTACTCGGTCTATCTAATAGAGGCATCTATCCAACCCACATTACCTTAAACAATTAATCCCTTTTAAGATGCTATGATAATTACCTTCTATTAAATGATAAAATACAATCCAAAGGAGTGTCAAGTATGAGCATTCGTCCTTCCAAAATAGGGAACGACAGCAATTCATGGTAAGGAGTTCAAGAAAGATGATCGAATACAATTTTTGAGTTCCATGCTATAGATGAAATCACAAAAAAATTCAAAACAATGGTGGATTGAGAAACTAATACGCCATCATGTTGCAGGCTCGCTCGGCACAATAATATAACTGAGACTATATGCTCTGACCTGCATAGGCTACCACAAAAACATGTAACACCCAGTCCCGAAATACGTAGGATTAGGAATGCGTAAACATGCCAGCTATGTATCCAGTGGACTCTAGCCCAGCTAGAATATGTATAATCTGTCTTGGTGTTCTAACTCTAATTATCAAATCAACTAGTATATATCTCAATCCACATGATGAGTAAATATCAAGAAAGAACAACATGGTTCGTGGTCTGCAGCTCACTAGCATATATGTTCGAATAGACTTGAAATAAAGCATGAGTCTACAAAACTAGGCTAACAAGCTGAATATATCATAAAAAGAGTATACATCACTAGAATATGATTAAAAAGGACCATACTTTAATAATACCTAAATCTTATAGACGCTATCATAACTATCCGTCTATTCTGTTGGATCAGCAATAACCTGAAGAGACCAGGTCTTCAGAGGGATGTAACAAGGTATAAAATACATGCCGAAGGACATAGTAATGGAGTACAAAAGAAAATATGGAGAAATATGGGTATCTGTAGTAACCATCTATGTGAATGCACATGAGAACATTTTCTCGGATATCAGGCTTCGACAACTGATTGCTCACAAGTTCCTCAACAAAACCATCCCCCAAGGCACCGTGTTGTCGGACCTTGGGCATACGTGTCATGATAATTCCGAAACTCTGCTACAGAGACAACAACATACGAGTCGAGTAACCACCAAGTCCTGGTTATAGAGACAAGGTCATACGTGTCAAGGTAGCATAATATTGCGTTAATGTCCTCCCCTCCCCATGGCCTAGATTTATCCAATCAAGTCAAGTAAAAATCTCAAGAACAACTATCAAGTCATGTATCCTACCAGAGTTCGTAACCATGAATATACTCACGTAGACTCCGTATCATGATCGTGTTAGTATCCTACTATCTATCGTGTCAAAAGAAATACGAATATACATGCAACGTCATGCGCAGTGTTGATACTCGATATCTATATACTGACATCAACAACCGAAAACAAATTGGATGCTAAGTTCCAACTAATCCTGTGTCCATAATATCTAGAGCTAAGAAATAAATAATCAACAATAATAAAAATAAAAGTACAACATATATATATATATACTGAAACTTCGACAATGTACACTTGCCTGGATCTTCCAAGTGAGCATACAATAGTCCTGGTTCGACAATTCCTGTCGTATCATCACAAACTCCTACGAACATACAATACTAACGATCATCGACCATACTACACTATACAATAATTATTTCATAGTCTTTTATGGTCAAAACTAGGTCACATGGTAACTAGTCTAGATTTAGGCTAAAGTTGCCTTATATTATGTTGGTATTAAGCTACACCATTAATCTAACATAAATATATACAATAGATTTTCTTTAATAATTCTAGAATAAATAGTTAAAACATCTATAAAAATATTTAATCATATTTATAGGCATTAGCTATGGTAACTATTTGTTATGGTCGACTAGTAACATGTCCTTTATTCGGTTGATTGGAACAATTTAACACACAATAGAATATAATTTTATATTCAGGAATAAATAATATAAATTTCATAGATCTCTAACCTAGGCGACATGATTTATTTGGTATCACATGGTAAAGTTACAAGTTGATTTTCTAAGTTTTTCGGTGTCCGATGGGTTGTCCTACGAAGGCGGATGTACAAACTTAAATAAAACTTATCGAGATCAAAATATAGCACAATAGGATGATAGGCAGATGTGTTAGTGACTTTACCAAATAATTATTCGCTATCGTGATGCATCACAAGGCAGTACAAACAATGACATACGAAAATTGGTTCAGCCTGGACCAACTTTCCTAAAACGCTTGCCTCGGACAAACTGTTACAATCCACGTACTGTGGCAATTGAAGACGATACAAGACACGTAGGGGGTACATATAGAGTTGGTTTGGTGGAGGTTTGATCAATAAAAAGTAGAGAAAAAGGGTGAGAAGTCAGCAAACCCGTTGTTCGAATTTCTAGAGTCGGCTAAGTTTGGTGCTCAGTTTTGGCCTCGTAATGACAAAATAACTTGTCATGGTGATTCGAGGCCTTTGTAGGGTTGAAGAGGGACGTCTTAGGGTCGCCATGGAGGTGGTGGCTTGACGAAAGGGGGAAGAAAAGGGTCAAAATCTACAGTGTTGGCTGAAGTGGGCGGTGGCTGATTCCTGGGAAAGGGGTTCGATTTTGGAGGATTATAAGGGTATGGTTGTAAAACCCCTAAATTTCTACATTATTTTTGTTATAAATTGGTACTATTTTTTTAATTTTTATTTATTTGTACGTCGTATAATTGTATTGTACGTCGCGTGCGAATACGTATGTACGAGGTAATTATCTTTTCTTTTACATAAAAAGTTTTATTATTGGTTTTGGTACATATAGAAATAAATAGTTATTTTAAAATGCATTTAGAGTATATATTTTGTATATAAAAATTTTCATAAAAATAAAAGGGCTTTTATTTATACAAGTATACATAATAGTTCAAGAAGAAATGATATTTT
Source organism: Iris pallida (assembly GCA_029216955.1). NCBI lineage: Eukaryota > Viridiplantae > Streptophyta > Magnoliopsida > Asparagales > Iridaceae > Iris > Iris pallida. The sequence continues at coordinate 1,519,531 of JANAVB010021791.1, read as the reverse complement.
TTATTTTAAAGATATACTATCGCATGCAGTTTAATTCATGTATATTTTATGTTATTTTCAAAAAACAAATTATGATCATTTTAATTAGTTGCAAAAAGGCATTTCAAATATTTATATTTATTGAGATTTTTGAAATTATTATTTTATTTATTTATTGTTATATATAAAATATATTTTGAAAGTTGTTTTCATTAAATGTTTAATTATTATGGTAATTTAAAATTGGATTTATCTTATTTGATTTTAAACTAAAAGATGGAATTTAATTAGATTTAAATTGGATTTGGATTTGATTGGTTTTAAATTTATTTAAATTAATAGTGAAATTATCTATTTTGGTTTAAATAAATCCTAACCTTATCTACCGAATGCTCCTCAACCCTATATAAAGGGGAGCTCTGTCCTGTTCACCACCATTCCACAATCCAAAAATTTTTCACAAACAAAACTTGTGCATCGTGTTCGTGCTTTTCCCATCCACTATTTTTTTTTCTTTCTTCGTTACAGATACAACATTTCCATCTCGTGTCCGACAATTCCAAACATCCTTCCCGTCGTGTCAGACACACCCGAAACAACACCACGCTAACCCGCAAATTCAGATCAAGAATCCTAAGACCTACGACCTCCCCTCTCGACCACCTCGGACCTCTATAGAACCCCACCATCGTTCAACCGTAGCTACCAAACCTCACCCCCACCCACGTTGGTTCAATATCATCCCGTCGAGCCCAGTAACCCGAATCCGTGGCCATCTCCCGCTGCCACGGATTTGCCATCACCTCCGCTACCCAGGGCCAACAGCCTCCAGCGTCTAGCCTCGCCACCAAGGCCGACCAATCATCACCACCACCTTCACCACAGCCACCCGCGTCTGACCGACGACCCAGCCTCGACGCCCTGCCAACACCACCATCATCATCTCTCCGGTCACTATGACCATCACCGCTATCACCACCGACGACCACCTCCTCTCCACCCTCTGCCCAAAGCCGAGCCATCTGGCCAAACCTCCACCACCGTCAGCCACCAAAATCCCTAGATAAATAAATAAATAAATAAATAAAAACACACACACACCCCTTACCTCCGTCGTCGAACTCCTTGGCCGCATCCCTGCGCCTCTGCCTCCGCGAGCGCTGCCTCCCTGCGCCTCCGCCTCGCCGTCACCTCCGCACAGCCGCGGAGAGTCTCCTCCTTCTCGTTTCTTTTTCCTGCCGGTTCCCGGACTCCCATGCCGGCGATCCGTCGACTGGGCCAACCCCCCATCAGCGCCACTGATCATGGCCTTCCGCCATCGCCTTCCTCGTGGATGACGAGGACCTCCGCCACTAGATCCGGTCGATCCGACCCACTCCCGAAGATCGGACCCCTCCAGCGCGTCCTCGGCGCCGACACCTATCTGAGCTGCCCCTTCCACTTCTTCCACCGCTGGCCGACTCAGCCACCGGCGCCGATCACCTCCCCATGTGAGCCTCCTTCTCTCCTGCCTCCTCTTTCCCTCCGGCTCTTAAGAGCTCCTCTTTCTCACCCCTTCTCATTTTTTTCTTCTGATTCTCTTTTTTTATTTTTCTTTCGGCTTGTTCTCTCTCTCGAGAACAGCTGAGTTATAGTTAACACATTTAATTATGTAAGATTTTGTTTTGTTTGTTTTTGTTTATTATTATTATTATTATTATTACAGGTATGTATGTATTTTGTTTGTATGTATGTAAATAGTATATATATCTATATAAGAGTATACTCACTGTTATAGTAATATTTGTAATTAGTATTACTTAGGTTCCTGTCAATTAGTATATTCATTGGTCTACTAATATCAATTCCATATTTATTATTAATATAGATATTTTCTAAATCATATTATGGTATTTTGAATATGATTTTTACTTAGAAATAATAATATTTTGATATAGCATTCTAGATATTTCTTTCACACATAGTTGACCTTAGAAATAATATTTTTAATATTTTTAAATATAGTTCTTGATCAAAATGTAGTATTTAATCTAGAAATATTTTTAGTTTCTGAATTATCATATATATTTTCAAGTATTATATAAAATATTTTACTGAGTAAAAGTTTTTGACCTAAAATAATTTTTACTACTTATAAATATTTTGGGATAGTAAATTATAGTTTTCAAAGATTATAAGTAATTTTCTAAAATTGTATATATATATATTATTTATCCAAATTTCCTTCGATTATCCTCTTGTCCATGACCAAGCCATTATTCCTACTTTCTTCGTCAATTCTGTCCTTCCTCCTATCGACGCTAACAAATTCAACCGTTCTGGACCCAATGGAACTGTCCGTGCCACCATCAGAGGTCACCTTGTGTAGTTGTTACCCGAAGTTGCAGTTCGTGCCACATTGATCATTGCAGTACACCAGGCGTCCTACCAGACAAGACACCTTGTCATTTGCTGTTTATTTATTTTAGCTCATATTTCATACATTATTCATTATTTTCTTTATACAAAATAAACTGTGATACATGGCATAACTTGTTAGAACTTACTGTTCAGTTATATTTCCTGCTATGTATTATTTTTCTTACACATTAAACCTAGATTTAAGGGACCACCTTATGTGTTGCATTCATTGGCCTTGACACGTTATACCACGAAGTTGTGTGTCGCATGTAGAACACGGACGTGCGTGATTGGCTGGCCACCAGTACGTATAAGCCGTGCGATAGGGTTAACCGCTAATAGAATTGCATGCTAGTTTGGCTTAGCGGTTATAGAGGTTTTCTGTTGTGGATACAACATAGTAGGCATTGGGCGGGGAGGACAATTCCTTAGCGTATGGGCTACTATGTACTTTTTCTTGTGACCCGGATGCTCCGCTGGAGATACGGGATTGATGACCCATGATTACTGATGGCCACTGGCGTTCTGCGGAACGTTATGCTCTTATTGATTGGGCCTCTGGTGCCCCAAGGGAGGACCAAGTCGATCCTATTTTAGCCAGGGCCTATGCGTAGGAAGGATTGTTCTTAACTACATTTCACTTAGAATGGTTAGGTACATTTATTCGTTAGGTACGAGTTTTTGGTTTGGATACTTGTATCTGACCGTAGCTTCGAACAATAACTTATCGCGGATTAGTTCACCACACCTTGTCCTTGTTTGGTTGTAGGTGTGGCTTACTACTCCGATGAGAAGATATTGAACCTTGTTGAGGTCCGGATACCATATTGGATTTATAGCATGGAAATATACGTCATCGTGAATTAGTTTACCATCTTCTGTCCTTGTTTGGTTGGGGGGATGGTACGCTAGTTCAATGGTATGTATTGGACCATGTTATAATTCAATTGACTTATTTATTTGAGCAATTTATATTCAGTTATATTGGCATGCTATTATGTGTCTTGTTACGTTCCTCTGAGGACCTGGTTATCTCCCCAGGTATGTGTTCATGTCTTCCGCAGGTATTCTAGCCGAGGTCGTGGTCTTCTCCATTTATTCGAAGATGACGTGTCTTGGATCTATCCTGCTACCTTCGTCATTTCTTTTGTATATTATGTACCTCTTCTTTTTATTTTGTTGGTAGTGGATGTGTCTCCACCCAACATATTGTATCAAGACAATTCATTATCATTATATGATATCTTTTTATTTTGTGTGGATGAGATTAGTCATAGTTCTACTGTATTTTACAGCTTAAGTATATTTATTATACGACTGGCATGTCTACGTTCCTAGTCCTACGTATTTTGGGACTGGGGCGTTACAATGGTCGATCCTATAATATGGGTGTATATATATAAGGAAAGGTAGGGAAAAAGTTAGGGTTTATGTAGGTTTGGTTTTGGTAAGATTTGGTGAGTTTATGAGTCCCATATCAAAAGATATAGTTGTCAAATTTTCAAAAGATTTAATGGGTTCCAATTTAGAAAATGGTTTATAGTGGGTTTGCGCATGGGTTTAAAACAATTATGGCTGGACATAAATTGATAAAAATTAATCTAAAGTAATCCCATTAGGTTAGGGCAACCTAGAATAGGCTCTACCACTTCCAGTTGGGATAGTTTAGGGTCAGGGTAGCTAGTTAGGTTCCAAAAGCCCGAAAATACATCTTTTTGTGACTTTTGTGTATAAGTAGCGCATATGATTCAATTGAGTGGAAGCACAAGTGGCATGTGTATAGTAGGATTTGAGTAAATCATGATCATATATTGGGTTGAAAAATTTGTGTCGAAGTTGAGTCTCCAATTTCAGTCGGAGCGGACAACGGTTGTACGGTAGATAATAAAATTGGGACTTTGACATGTTTGAGTGAGACATGTTAGGCATAAATGAAGGTGGACTCGTCTAGACCGTGCATAACATTTGTTTGGAGAAACTGACTTATGTTGTGCTCCTAAAATCTAAGTTACGGTGAAGGATACTTAATGGTCATAATTGACAATGGAAATTTATTTAATAATATTTATTCCTATTAGAATTAAATAAGAATAAATAATAAATTCCCAAAATTCAGGGGTCTTACATTCATTGTCTATTTTCGTATCTAGTCGTGTTTATCATTGTTCATTGTTGTTCTTATAGTTTCTTGTGTTGTAGGTTTCATTTTAATGACAACATTTAGTTCGCATTATCGTGTTTTATTTCTTGTATTTATTTCTATGTTTTATTTTGTATCGTACAATATTTTGTTGGGTGTACTTTGCTCACTTCATGATAGGATAGTTGACATATTAGGTCATGAAGATCAGCACATTAGTTGGTTAGAAGATTTTAGAAGATTTTGTTAGAAAGTTGTATAAAGTGATGTTCTTGATGAGATGTATATTGAGATGGTAGTTAACAAATTTTCTTCGAAGATTAGATATGTATTATGTACTAAAAGTGATAGTGGACTGTGGTGATCGTGTGTGTGTGCTAGGTTGGTTTACTGTTTTATTAGTTTATGTGATTGAGCAAAAATTAATTATTGTGATCATTTAGTGACTATTGAGGTCTAGACAGCTCACTACCACTAATACTGCGACGTAGGCTAGACGTACCCACACACTCGTACCAGGTCATGCGGACGCGGGTCATAAAAATATGCAAGACTAGACAAGATTGATATAATAAGCAAGATAAGGAACTGAATATCAAACCATGTAGCTATGATCATTATGGTCTGGAATGCGCTGCGATGACCCACAGTGGGAATCGATCAATACATGTCAAGTAATGTCAAGCAATGTATATTACAAGTCAACAATATAATGGACAATGCCAAACATTGTTGATGTCTCGCTAACAACTACAAGTCAAGAAAACTACATTTCCATAATCATCACAACTCTAAGAAGTAGAGATATAGCACAAAGGATACCAACATATCCGATTTGTACGACAAGATGTGACAAGGTACACCAATATATGTGTTTGCAAAAATAAAAGTTGTTTGATTATAAACTGAGAATAGTGTGTACAAGAGTACAAGTTGATTTATGGGAAAGTACAACTGTAGAAATCTGATCAGAAGACGATCACGTTATCCCTTGGACGATGCGATGTCGAAGAAGAAAGCCTTTGGAGAGTGCTGCAGCAAGTGCTCAGGAGATTATGATCATTAGTGATGCTTATGAAGTGATTTGAAACTCTATTTATAGAGTTTAGATATAACTGTTAAGTAGTTATCTTGATTGTCGTACACTGTATTTGGCGTGCCATTCATCTAGTCGCACGGACGATTGGTTTAACTACTTCGATGTGTGGCATTCTGTGATGGAGATACGTTTGGTCATGGACAGTATCACATACACGTTCTTCGAGATTAGTGGCATGCGTGCCAAATCATCTAACTGCTTCTGGAAGATTTGATCGGATAGTGCCACTGTCGAATGGCACCGAGCGTTATTTGCTGTTTTAATGCACCCTACATAATTTATTAATTACCTCACACAAACTGCGAATGGTATGAGACAGTTGTCAGTCATTATGATAAATCTGACACAATATCCTCGAGCGTCGCACGTTCGGGATTCGAAACGGATTTTTCTCGACTGACGTGCTGTCAGTCATGATGAAAACTGTTTCAGCTTCTCGAGAAAGCTTACCATGTTTCAGCCAACGCTATTTGAAGTCCAGCGCCAATTGATGTCACGTGCCATCTGTTGTCTGGTGCCATTTGACTATTTGAGTGCTGATGCCAATTATGAGTAGCGTATGATGATGTTCATACTTTTTTGAGCTTCTATAAGACCCCTTTCAAATTTTTTAAATTTAAAAAACTTTAAAATTTGGAATACTTTGAAAAAGAATCCTTTCTGTGTAATTGGCGCATGCCAGAGTTGTAACCGACTCCGAGTTTTAGGCCCGATTGGCGCAACTGTTACAGATAGCTTTTAGGCTATAAATAGCTGATAGAAGAGAGAGAAAACAATTTTACTCAAAACTCTCTTCTTTTCTAACTCTTTATCTTCTCCAACATTCGAAGCTTCCGATCAATCGCCATGGCCCCGAAGAGAAGCGCAGCTGAGAAAGGTAAGAAAGTGGTCAGGAGAAGGGTACTTGACTCTAGGACGGAGAGAGCTGAATCTCTGAAGAGGCTGATCACTGATCTGAGCACCCAACCTCCCAGATGAAGCTATCCGGATGTGACAACTTTTCTTTTGTTTTGCTGAATGTTTTGATAAATGTATTGATTTTGACATTTTTACTCGTCATTGAATAAAAACTGATGATCTTTTTGGTGGCTCTATTATTTATTACGTATCTGTTTAAGACACAAGCAATAGATATGAATAAGAAATATGTTCAGAGGTACCGGACATGACATATCTCTTGAAAATAACAATACTTATTATATCTATTCAGAGGTAATATGGACATGACAGAATATAACTTAAAATATTATCATTTTTGAGATGACATCATCAGAGATAATGTGGACGTGATGAGTCGTTAATGTAGATAGTAGAATTCAGAGGTAATGTGGACGTGAATTCGTATATCTATTGATGATCCCTGAGCCAGCTGGGACTCAAGAACATGATATCTTTTAAAATATATGGTTTTAAAAGATGATGCTTGTAATTATGTAGTAGACGTTGTCAATGATGATAAGATCTGGATAGACTCCGCTGGGGATTCAAAGATTTAAAGTATGTACAATATTTGCTAGAAAATACAGTACATACTTTCAAACATGGCACCTCTTCAGGAATTTGCCTTTGATAGGCATCATAGCGATTCGGCCATCCATCCCAGACAGTTGATAAGCTCCACTAGATAAAACTTTGCTTATAATATAGGGACCTACCATTTTGGTTCAAACTTGTCTTTGCTCATGTGTGTCATAGTCATAGGACGTCTAACCGTAAGGACTAGCTCGCCTTTTTAAAATGTTCATACTTTAACTTTATGGTTGAAGGCTTTTGAGATAGGGGCTTGATATAGCTCAATGTGTTGTTAAGCTAGTAGCTGCTTCTCGTCAAGTGCTTCAAGCTTCTGAAGTCGAAGACGATCATTATTTTCTGTTGTGAGTTTATTGGCAATAGCAATTCTCAGTAATGGGATATAAATCTCCAACGGTAGGATAGCTTCACATCTATATACCAAAGAGAAAGGTATACAACCAGTCGGAGTATGTACCGTAGTACGGTAGGCCCATAGACATTCTCCAAGCTTTTCGCTCAAATTCCATTTATTGGTGGAAATGAACTTCTTGAGAAGCTTGATGATCATTTTGTTGAATGCTTCCGCCAAACCGTTAGCTACAGTATTATAGGCTATAGAAGTCGATCCAATTATTATCACAAAATCGAGTAAACTTCTGGCTGATGAACTGAGGTCCATTATCATGGATGATTCACTGAGGAACGTCGAATCTGTAAATCACATGATGTTTGATGAAGTTGATGACATTGCTTGTCTTGACTTTAGCTAGAGGTATAGCTTCGGCCCATTTTGAGAAGTAATTGGTTATAGCTAGGATAAACCGATGACCTCGAGATGATGGCAGATTAATAGGACCAATGGCATCCATGTCCCAAGCTTCGAAGGGCCATGATGCTGTAGCCGAATGCAGAAATTCTGAAGGTTGATGAATGAAATTTGCATGGATTTGACATGTTCGGCATTTTCTTAAATATTCATTAGCATCTGACACCATGGTTGGCCAATAATATCCAATACATCGAATCCGATCTTGTAGCTTAGGACCAGGCTGATGTGCACTACAGACACCATCGTGAGTTTCACGTAGTATCTTCTTTACTTCATCTCCCACAAGACAGCGTAAGAGCATACCATCAGATGATCGTCGATATAGTGTTTTAGAAGTGTGATTGTAGTAGAATCGGTGTGATCGCCGACGAATTATTGTTGCTTCTTTGGGATCTTCAGGTAGAACGTCATGTACCACGAAGTCGATGAAAGGAGCTCTCTATTCTTCACTTGTAGTGCAAACTTCAACTGAATTGCTAGATTCCAGATGCAAATTATTCTCGATACAGAATAATTTCCTATTAGTGATGACGATCATTTATTGTCTTTTCATATGGATCGCTAATACTGCTGCTAGATTAGCAAGCGCATCAGCTTCTGTATTGCATACTCGACGTATATGTTCAATGAAAAAGCCTTTGAATAATATAGCTAGTTTGACTGCTGCTTCATGATATGGAACGAGATCCTGATGCCGAACTTCATACGTGCCTCTAAACTGATTGACAATCGATTTAGAGTCTATGTAGACTTCTAGGTATTCGATATCTAATTGTTTGGATATTTGAAGACCGATGAGTAGAGCGTTGTATTCAGCAACATTATTAGAACACGGCTCGTCCAAAGAATAAGCTTTCTGATTGGCCAATCCTTCCGGTGATACCAGAACGATTCTAACTCGGGCAAAGATAGTGCCTTTGGGTCTGATTCTGGATGCATCATCGAAGAATAGATGCCAAGCAAGTATCCCTTCTGAAGTCATGTTAGATTTCAGAGTTTCATCAAGAATTTCGTTATAAAGTTTAGATGTCTCAGGAATTGGATGAGCAGCCAAGAAGTCAACTAGGGCTTGACCCTTAACTGACTTTTGTGGGACATAGACCATATCATACTATACCAGTAGCATGGCTCATGTAGCGAGTCTAGAATTAAGTGTACTAGGCTTCTTCATCAAGATTCAGAGAGGGTTGACTCTGGAGATGACATGAATGGTTTGGCCTGTGATATAATGTCGTATTTTCTGAACAGCGAACATCAGGGCTAAACATTCTTTTTCTACTGGGCTGTATCGATGTTCAGCACCGATCATCGTACGGCTGAGATAATAGATGGCTTGTTTATGACCTTCCTTGTTCTTTTATGCTAGTAGGGCACCCAGAGAATGATCCATTGTTCAAACATACATCAAGAAGGGTATTCCTGTGACTGGAGGCACTAGGACTAGAGTGTTCATTAAATATCGCTTTATGTCTTTATTAGTTGAGTGAACGGTCTACAGCGTCCAGAGAGATTTGAGATGAATCTTCTGATGTAGGCAAACCGTCCCTGGAATTCTTGTAGCTCTTTTAGGTTGTGTGGAGGACGCATCTCTTAAATGGCTTTGACTTTCTCGGGGTCAACGTGTATACCCTTAGAGGTAATAACGAATCCGAGGAATTTGCCACTAGAGACTCCCAGGAATGACTTGATGGGATTCATCTTGAGTTGATGCTGGCGCATTAGATTGAAGATAGTTCTTATGTCTTGGATGTGATCTTCCTTTAGACGACTTTTGACAGCAATATCATCGACATAGCATTTGACTATCTTCCGCAAATACTCATGGATGATGGTGCTCATGGCCCGCTGATAGGTTGCACCAGCATTCTTAAGACCAAACGGCATGACTGTGTAGCAGTAGACCCCTAGAGGAGTACAGAAAGATGTATGTTTTTTATCTTCAGGGTTCATCCTGATCTGATTGTAATAAAAAAAAACTCGTCCATGAAAGATATTCGCTCGAACCCGCAAGTATTATCGATCATGACATCAGTGATCGAAAGAGGGAACCCATCCTTGGGACAAGCTTCATTAAGGTCTCTAAAGTCGATGCAGGCTCGGACCTTTCCTATTTTTTTCACAACTGGGACGACATTAACCACCCAGTCGAAATGTTGTTCTTCTCTGATAAAGCCGTAAGCGATGAGCTTCTTGACTTCAGCTTCTATAGCATCCATCATGTAAGGTCGAAATTATCGACGTTATTGTTGTTTAACTGGCCTCGCATTTGGCAGGATGTTGAGCTTGTGGGTAGCGATCTGAGGATCTAATCCGGGCATATCCTTATATGTAACTCCTCTTCCTGGAAATTTTTGATATATTTTTTGATTTAAATGGTGATTTTTAGATTTTTATAAATAATTATTTAGTTAATTATTAAGGTAGATGATTTTAGCCATGATGGAGTTTTGAAGTACAAGACGACTAGGAATCATGGCACGAATAGTGCAGTGGCATACTTTGACTAGTGTTTAGCCATGGTAGGGGAATGCCAAGCCATAGGAGTGTCCTAACTAGGAAAACCAGGCCAAGTTATGACATAACCATTATAAATAGTTTAATTATTTATTATTAATATTATTTGACGTTTAAGTGACCCGGTTGTACTAAACTGGTCAAACTGGACCCGAACTGAGTCCAAGCCCATGTAGTCATGCAGTACGACCAACGGTGTCCATGTAGATATATAGATGTGTATATATAATTGTAGCTTATTTTATAATATAGGAAGTATTTTCTGTTAATTGGATATTAAATATAATATACACATTTTGATTCTACTTACTTTAAGAAATATAATATATAATTCTCTTAGCTACCTTTGTGCAATATGGTATTAGACTATATATATGGATGTCTATTGGTGTATACAACATTATTGGTTTATTAAATTTCATAATTATTATTAATGTTATTATTGTCATTATTAAATATAAGTTAATTATTTGTTTATATTATTCCCAAAATAGGGCTTACATATTTATATGTGTATGTGTATATAAATATATACGATATAAGTATATATTTGTATGTATATAATAAATAAATATATAAATGTATGTGTATATATAAATAATATATATATATGTATATGTGTGTATGTGTATGAATATATAAATATATATATGTATATGTGTGTGTGTATAAGATATATATATGTGTGTGTATATATAAATATATATAGTAGTATGTATACGTATATGTGTATATATATATATATATGTATATAATATATATATATATATATATATATATATATATATATATATATATATATATATATATATATATATATATATATATATATATATATATATATATATATATTTGTATGTACATAATAAATAAATATATAAATGTAATATATATATAATATATATTTGTATGTATATAATAAATAAATATATAAATGTATGTGTATATATAAATAATATATATATGTATATGTGTGTATGTGTATGAATATATAAATATATATATGTATATGTGTGTGTGTATAAGATATATATGTGTGTGTATATATAAATATATATATAGTATATATATATATATATATATATATATATATATATGTATACATTTGTGGTTAAAATAGAAATAAAACAAACCCAGCCAGCCCTAAACAAATCCCAGCCCAGCCATTGGGCTCTAGCCGAAGCCCATGAACCAAGGCCCGGCCCAACTACCCTCAAACCCCAGCCCGGCCCACAGCAGAAAGAGAATGCCAGCCCAACCGAGCCCCAGGCTTAAACCGAGCAGAGGACTCCCGACCCCCATGTCTGTTATATAAGCGGAGAGAGAAACGAGTAGATCTCTAAACCCTAATCCTAATGCGTGCCACCCCAGCTCCGACGCCGGCGTGCAACCTGGACTGCCGCGCACGGCCGCACAGGCCGTCGGAGGCCGACCCCGGCCGGGCGCACGAAACAGAGTCGAAAATGACAACAGCAATGGCAAGGCTCGCAGCGACTTCGCGACGATATATCGTCGTGCACACTCATCCGTTTCTCGAGCCACTTGCGCTGGTACGTTGACAACATTTACCTCTTCGAATCCCTCTTAATATATTTAATTTTCTTGCGCTACACCTCCCAGGAAATCAATGCAAAATCGAGCAAAATATATCCCAAAAACATAACATCAAACTGTTTGTAGAGCCCTCTTTAGCAGTCGTTTCTGGAACGACGGATAGACGAACATAAAATCGACCTGAAGGCACTGGTAGACAACCTATATGGTCTCGTAACCCTTCTTGTAGATTCAGATTTTATTAAGAAGATGAAAAGTTATTTGATTCCGAAGTTTACCCAAAAACTATTTTTAAAATATTAAAAAACTAGAAATTTCTTCGATACGACGTGCGTTCCGCCAATCCGGGCGACGTGGTCGCAAACCGAAAGCATTAAAAGGTACGTAACGGCTTTGTGGATGTGTGGGCTTTGACGGAATTCAAATTGGTCGTATGTGCGTGACGAATTTGATGTGTATCCGTCAAAATTTACCGTATCGACCTTTGTGCAAACTTCTCAATTATTTTGTCCACGTTCGTCAGATCGAGACGAAACTTGCGCCAACACGACCATATCATTTTTCTGGTCCAATTCTAAGACAGTTGATCGGATCGCCATTTTGTGGACCCCACGATCCGATTCAACAGGCGATTTTGTGCACGGCCTACCGGAATCCAAAATTGGACATACCATTGGGTTCGTATCATCAAACCGGATCCGTAGACATATAGTTTGACGACTTTAGAGACCATTGACTATGGCACATTTTTTGGTACAAAATGGGTCCAACGGTGGACAGGCAATCCAAGCTAATTTGACTATTCTGAGAACGTTGGTAATATTTATTTCAGCTTTTGGAGATAATTATGATGATTGGACTTTATGGCTGACCAGTTGACTATATTTTGTTGGATCAGCGTGCAACCGCCATGCAAGTATACCTTGCATTCCTCTACAGTTTATTTACATACATATTTCTATTATTATATAGTTTTACTAGTTGATTATTGACACGTGATAGGTACATCGTGTATGCTAATATATAAATAGTCCTTCTTTATAGTTAGCTTTGTAGTTCATATTGGATATATGTATATATAGTTCTTGTTCCTAGTTAATTTTGTAGTTCATATTGGATTGGTTCTCTCGTGTGTCTCGATTGGGTCATGTCGTGTCAACACCTGCACTTGGACTGAGTCGTATCGTGTCATAGGATGAATAAGTCATAACGGAACTACTGTACCTTGATTCCTGAAGCTAACCTGCGAGTCCACACCAGGGCAAGGGTTAGTAGTTATCTGTATCTTGATTCCTGAAGCTAACCTGCGAGTCCACACTAGGGGCGAAGGTTAGTAGTTAATCAAACCTGCAAGTCCACACTAGGGGCGAGGGTGATCTCTTGAAGCTAACCTGCGAGTCCACATTAGGGAAGAGGGTTAGTAGTTATCTGTTCCGTACCTGCGAGTCCACACTAGGGGCGAGGATGATTCTTGATGCTAACCTGCGAGTCCACACTAGGGACGAAGGTTATTAGTTGATCAAACCTGCGAGTCCACACTAGGAATGAGGGTTTGAGTATTCTATTGGTTATCCGTTGACATCGTGACATCGTGTTCTCTTGTTCTCCTCCAGTAGTTCGTTTATGCGTAGTGGTTCTTCCAGTCGTGTATAGTCGTATTTTTGTGTTGATTGGTCTTTTCCCATTTATTTCCTGTATTTTCTTTATTGTATGATAAACTGATAGATATGCATGTTTTTATGTATCTTGCTATGTCCTCTGAGGACCTGATGATCTCTTCAGGTTTAGTGATTGCATGGAGTTAGCTAGTAGTTCTAGATGGCGGATGGGATGATACGCTTGCGAGATTCTGGTATCGTATTATATTTATTATCCGCTCGTGCTTTCATACCTTATCATGAGTTATCCTGTTTCTTGATTCAGCTTTATGGACTCTTGTTATATTCTTTAGAGTCTTATCGGACATTTATACTAGTTGGCTGCAGACCACGACCCATAGTGTTCATTCATGTTTTATACTCTTATTGTGGATTGAGATATAGATTTATTTGCCATGATTTGGCAGTATACCATAGCCTTGACAGCATTTACGTACTCGAGTCGGGCTGGAGTCTGCTCAATACGTAGCTGGCTTGCTCACAAGCTCGCATCCGAAAAACGGGTGCGGGTCGTGACATTATAGCTCCAGGCGAATACGTCAATATATTCTCGAATGAGCTGGATCAGTTCTTGTTTATCCGCTTCAGGGGAACTTTTGCTGATGAAGATTGGCCTTGGAGAAGCTTTGTCTTCGATATCGACTTAGACTAACTGATCTTCGATAGGTGGTTCGCGTTGCTCAAAATGAAGTTCCCGTTGAGTATCCATCCTTTGTGACCAAGGATCAGATTCAGGGGCTTCGACGAAGTCGTCATCGTCTTCTGAGAACTTGACGGTCACCATATTGGAAGATAAAGTCACCCGATGGACGTAACCTATGCTGGTGTCTGAATCCCACGAGGCAGAGTCAAAAGAATTAGATCGCTCTTCTTTGTCAGACTCTGAAGTGTCTGGGGTCATGATCGGCGAGGTGGAGCCTAACCCATGCTTTGTTCTGTTATAATATTGTACCGATTTTTCTTTTGGAGCAGGTATATGAATAGGAGTTTGCTTTCCCCTACCACCATTGAGGCCGATTTTGAAGTTGTAGCCCATCTTTTGGATGATGTTCTTCGATTGCTGACTATAACGACGTAGCTGAAGTCGTCCATTATCCTCATTTTCAGCATCGCTATCGGATGTAGCTTTTTGATTTAACCCTTTGCTGAAGAGAATAGGATGTTCATCTTTCTTCCGGGAGGGAACCAGAAAGAATAAATCTTGTACTAATTTTAATGATACTTCGTCTTGAAGAGGTTGAACTGCCCCTAACATAAGGGGTTCAAAGTTATGCAAAATTTCTAGATAACACCGAGTATAGTAATTGACATCGGTATACTGTAAAGGAGATGCTACTTTATTTATAATTACATCATCATTTACAACAATGCTCTTGATCTTAGCCGATGGCTTGCTAAGATTGATAACAAGAGGAAGGGAAGGAGAAGGAGAAGGTTTGTTACGACAAAGGTCGATAATAAGAGGCTCAGAAGAGGTGAGCTCCCTATGCTTTGTCTTTTCTACAAGAGAATGCTTGACGAAAGGAGAAAGATTGATGGTTAGCGTCTGAGAAGACGAAGGACGAAAAGTACGCCCTTTGGCCGGAATAATCAGGACATCATCTGGATTCTCTTGACGTTCTTCTTCGGTGTCCATGGCCAGTACCACTTTTATGAACTCTTCTTTGTACATTCTGGAGTCCGTAAAATATACTTCGATGCCTCAAAATGGGTTAAGGTCAGCCACTTCTTTGCAGACTTCTCCATTGTCATCAACATACTTGAAGCATTGATAGAGAGTGGATGATATTATGTTCATGCAACCACGGTCTTCCTAACAAGACGTTGTAGGAAATGTGATTATCAATCACATAAAAAGTGACATTCGTACGGAGATTGCCTATTTGGACTTTTAGGCGAATCTTTTCCAATGATTCGCATCTCCCAGAATTGAACCCCCGAATAGTCGTGATTGTTGCAGAGAGATTATGGACTGGGATCTTCAGCGCATCCAATAGAGTCTTTGGTATAATGTTGAGTGCAGATCTTGGGTCTACTAGAATGCGATCGACCATTATGGTATCGATATATCCCGTATAATAGAGAGGTTGGTCATGTCGATTGTCTTCCAGAAGCATATCATCTTGAGTGAAGGTGATATTGGGGATCAGCTCCATCAAACTATGGCAATGAGAACATGCCATCGGTTCTTTGTCTGGTTTCTTAAGATGGGCCAGACAAGCGTCTGCTTGCATTAAAACTTCACTTTACGTCTCTCGGGTTTCCCTTGAGAGACGTAAGAGTTCAAAAATTGATAACCTTGCCGGAGTATTGGCTAGTTGAGCTAATATGTCAAAGTTATACGGCTTTTCAAGTCCAAAAGGTGGAGTTTTCTTCAATATTTTATCAAAGCGAACTGGATGTTTGCCTTTGTCAGCCGCTGTTGGTTTGGAAGGAACTAGTTCCGTTTGAGGCGATGACGTCGAAGGATCATTGACAACAGGTGGAGAAGATGCTGAAGGGATATCAGAGACTGGAGAAGGAGTGGCTGCATTCTCTTGTCCATATGGATAATCTCTAAGATAGAGCCTCTCAGATCTGGTACCGGTCATGGCTTCTTCTTCCGGTACTGGTGCAAAGGACACCATGTTACAGTTCTTCACCCTAGTCTTGCCTCTGAAAGACTTCTTTTGAAGACATGATGGATTTGTCCAAAATCCCAGTCCAACACGGGACTGATTGTGTTTAAGACGTAGGGAAAGGGGTATAGAAGACCCTTTCCCATTATTTAAGCCAGAGGCTTTCTGTAGATCATATCCCATCTTTGTTATCAATTCTTGGGACTGTTGACTATATAGATGGAATGCTGGCCGGTAATTAATTTCTGGCTTTGGTGTCACTGCTTCAGTAGAAGAAGTCGAAGCTGCCGCTGGGATGAAGATAGCATCCAAAGGTGGAAGATGATCACCCAGTGATGTCATATGACACGACTTATATTAGGTTGCCTTTCTTGACTTTGTAGGGGATGCAGGTGTCTTTGACTCAAAGTCAGCAACCAAATCGGGATGGATCCACATGATCTTCCCTCTGTCAGTTGACAAGGGTACGAGACTGTCACTTCGTGCTGGAAGAAGGTTGATGATCTCCAGAGTAGCTTTCGGAATAAGGACTACTCTATTCTGCACAAGTTGAGCAGGAAAGTTGCCAAATTACAGGGATACGACATTGGCAAGTCACCATTTTTTCATCTTGCTGAAGGGTGATTGCCTTGGAGTTGATCAGTTTCTGGATCTTTCTTTTAAATATGTAGCACGCCCTAGTCGGATGTCCTAAGAACCTGTGATAAACACAGTATTTAGGATTTTCAGTCTTACCTACTTCATCTGGCTATTTTGCTTCGGGCAGTTAAAGTTTGTTGCTCTTGATGAGACAATCGAATATGCTCATGATGTCATCCTTATCAAAGGAATACTCCTCCTTTGGACGTGGTGCTCTCTGTGGAGGTGTCGTCGAGGTAGGTGTTGACTGACCCACATTGATGGCTAAAGCTTCTTTGCCTTTCACATTGATGGCTAAAGTTTTCTTGCCTTTGCGGTTGTTCTGACGACTGTCATTGTTGGTTGCAGAATGTTCATCTTTTTCAAGATTAGGCATCTGGATGCCTAGTTGTTTAAACTTGTCAGTACTGTCTTCGGCTGCCCTGGCACTTATTATGAAGGAGGGCCAATCTTGGAATTACGTGGGTCCAGTCCACATGCTGATTATAGGTAACAAGTTTCATTTGCATGTATCTATAGTAAGTGCATCTGGAGTACCCAGAGGCATTTTGAGTGCCTCACGACGGAAGCGCTAAATGAAACATTCAGCAGTTTCATTAGGCCATTGTTTGATTTTGATGAGGGCCGACATGGTCATGTTGTTCGTTCCCTCATAGAAATATTTTAGGAATATTTGCTTGAATCCTATAAAAGATGTTATGCAACCATCTGGCAAACTATGAAACCAGTCATAGGCCGCACCCGCCAAGCACTCGACGAATACTCTAGTGAGTAGAGGATCGTTTGGTTGGAGCTGATCAGTCACTACCTCGAAGTGATTGAGATACTGACTCGGACATGAGCTGTCGTCAAACAGCATGATAGTCGGAGGCTTGTACTTAGATGGAAACGGAACTTTCTTCCACTCTACAGGGTAAGGTTGCTTGATCCCTAGCTTCTGCAGGCCATCCTTCTGCTTGAAGGCTTTGAACTAGTTACACAAAAGCTTTACTACCTCCGGGGATCTCCCGAGGCTTGGGGAGCAGTAGACTGATTTGATGTGTTAGGAGGCAGAACTGCATGATAAGCACCACCCCCAACACCAGATTGACTTGGAGTAGCCTGAGTGGGTATGGTAGCATTGTGGGGAGATTGCACCCCCACACCAGTGTTGACAGGGGTAGATGCTGCTACATGTTCTTGGGTTAGAATTGGATTCATAGCCGGTAGAACAGTATATTGTGCTACGATCACAGTATGCATACTTGCAACCATTTCAGTTATGGTTTTCAAGTTAGTCTCTAATGCAGCAATCCTTTGCTTCTGACTGCCGGAGCTGGACGCATCATGTTCTTCATTAGTGACATATGTAGTCACTTCTTTGGCTATCGATGATGAGTTGGTGGAAAAGGTTGTCTGTTCAGAGCTCTCACTATCGGCGTCGAATTCATGCAGGGAACTACCCCTAGGATGAAGAGTAGGAAGATTCCTTTGATCGAAGAAATCTTGGTTAGAATCAGGAAGATTCCTTTGACCGATTGTTTCCTGATCGGAAGGAAGATTCCTTTGGCCGATTGTTTCTTGGCCAGAAGGAAGATTCCTTTGACCGATTGGGTCTTAGTCAGAAGAAAGATTCCTTTGATCGATTGTTTCTTGGTCGGAAGAAAGATTCCTTTGACCGATTGGATCTTGGTCAGAAGGTAGATTCCTTTGACTGAGGACATCTCCAAAGCTAGGAGAGGGAAGATTCCTTTGATCGAGTAGGTCTCGGCCTCTTGATCTTGTATTCTGGTAGACCCCTTCATCGGAGTCACGGATGCGATCAAAGTATTGTTGACTGGAATTGCGGGATGCATTACGTCTTGGACATTTTCCACCCCCAGTACTTCGGGATGTCATATTGATCGAAGCATATTGCAATTCATTTTTGTCCACCATAATGAGTTCAGGAGTCCGAGTGTAGTTCAAACGGTCGAAGACAAACCGTTTTGCTGACTGACAACAATATTTGATCACTACTTCATGATGATGATTACAATAATGTTCCTGATGTGGAGTTACAGGTGGACAAGTTGGTCCTGTGATCTTTCGCTTTTGTACAAGAAGTTTGCAGAGATCGGTTACAGTGACAGGATAAGGAGAAGTCGGAGGTACATATTCTTTGATGATGTTAGGAACATTATTTCGGTTCTTGAGATGCTTTGTTCCCTGTGTATACAGAGAAGTACTGATCTCATTTGCATAGGTGAGAGGATTCTTGATTTAAGAAACTCTCTCTTTGCGCAACTTAGTAGGTGGCACAGATTGCTCTTGATGCAGGCATGATGCGCTGGTTAAGGTAAGTGCGCATGTCAGGGTTCTGTGCCACCTGACTGTCTATCTGAGTCACCCTCAGTTTACCCTATTTAGTTCTTGAAATGAGCAAAGTAAGAAGATCTTGGCTCTGGTTTGATTGGTGATGGCCATGAGGAGCAGGCAGGATGCCCTGTTGTTGTACGCACACTATTCCAGTACGTTTGGCGCGACGCAAATTAGCAACAAAAAATGGACTTCGAGCAGAGTCTAGTTTCTTAGCATTGATTTGATTATCTCTGCCAAGAGAAATAGACTTTGCACTCAGAAGCGTTCTCACATTGATTGGCACAGAGGCACAATCAGATGCATTTTCCACTGAGTCTAGGACTAGGGAAGGATAAGGAGAGGCCATAGGGTGCTTTTCTTTATTCTGTGCAGGGGCAGTGATATGTAACTTCTCCACCAAGTTTAGAACTGGGGAGGAGTGAGGATTGGCCATAGGACATTTTCCTTTATTCTGTGCCAAGACAGTGGTTGGTGCATTTTCCACCAATTTTGGAACTGGAGAGGAAGAGGGAGCAGCCATAGGGCGTTGTCCCTTGATTAGCACCAGGGTCATGACTGGCTCACCCTCTACCAATTTCAGAATTGGTGAGGAAGAGGAAGTGGCCATGTGGTGTTGTCCTTTGATTGGCGTCATAGTAGCGGTTGGAGCACTATCTACCAATTTCAGAATTGGCAAGAAAGAGGAAATAGCTACAGAGCTTTTCTCCAAGCTTGGTGCCGAAGTTGTGATTAGTGAACTGGATGACTTTGGAGTCCAAACAGCATGCGCCCTGTTCTTAGCAGCAATAGTGGTGGCATGCTTGGTACTCCCTGCACCAATCATGGCTTCGTAGGCAGTTTGGTCGACTTTCATGACCAAAGTCTTCTGCGTCGTGCCGACCGACGCAACATCGTATTGAGTTGTCACTTTCTCGTCGGAGGAGAAAGTCGTCTCCAGCAGAGTCGCCATTTTGTTTGCAAAAACGAAAGTTGTTTGATTACAAACTGAGAAGAGTGTGTATAAGAGTACAAGTTGATTTTTAGGGAAGTACAAATGTAGGAATCTGATTAGAAGATCACTTTATCCATTGGACGATGTGATGTTGAAGAAAAAAGCCTTTGGAGAGTGCTGCAGCAAGTGCTCAGGAGATTATGATAAATAGTGATGCTTATGAAGTGATTTAAAACTCTATTTATAGAGTTTAGAGATAACTGTTAAGTAGTTTTCCTGATTGGCGCACACTGCATTTGGCGTGCCATTCATCCAGTCATACGAACGGTTGGTTTAACTGCTTGGACCTATGGCATTCTGTGATGGAGATGCGCTTGGTCGTAGGCAGTATCACATATACGTTCTTCGAGATTAGTGGCATGCACGTTATGTTATCTAACTGCTTCTGGATGATTTGATCGGATAGCGCCATTGTCGAATGGTGCTGAGCACTATTTTCTGTTTTAATGTACCCTGCGTAATTCATTGATTACCTTATGCCAACTGCGAATGGCACGAGGCAGCTGTTAGTCATTATGAAAAATTTGACATAATATCCTCGAGAGCCGCACGTTCGGGATCTGAAACGAATTTTTCTCGACTGACGTGTTGTCAGTCATGATGAAAACTGTTTCAACTTCTCGCGAAAGCTTGTCACGTGTCAGCCAGCGCCATTTGAAGTCCAGGGCCAATTGATGTCACGCGCCATCTGTTGTCTGGCGCCATTTGACTATTTAAGTGTTGGCGCCAATTATGAGTAGTGCATGATCATGTTCACACTTTTTTGAGCTTCTACAACGTGACAGGCAAATAAATGTGTATAGGGACACCCTCATACACCGGGAACGGGTACTACAACAACCAAGTTCAGACAATCAACAATCACATAAAATCATGCTTAGACAATAAGCATTTAGGTACAAAGTAAGAAGAAACATAAAAACCCGAAGAAAATCGAAAATGGCAAACTTGGGGGTACTAGCGGTATACCGACGATGACTTGCATTATACCTTCGGTACTCTGAGAATTCACAACAGTTTTTGGTCAAAAAAATTACACAAGAGAACACACAGGGCAGTATATTGGCAATGTTCTATGGTATATCGTCGGTATTCCAATTTCTATATAAAACCACAGTAAAGTCAAGAAAAATGATTTCAGGAGTAGGAATCATGTCCTGAATTCTTCTAGAATTAAATCCAGCCAGAAGAAATACTAGATATAAGTCTCATATAGCATATAGACTAAGTTTTATGGTGGATACTCATGTATCACTCCCAATACTAAGTTTTTTTTCCTTTGGTGTTCAACACCAGTGACAGAAAATCATATTCCAGCTAAAAAACCAAAATCGTGGTAATGCCCGTAACCAAGAATCAAGAAGATATTGTATTTGGCAAAACACATTTTAGACAAAAAAGCACATAAATAGTAGAAATAAGAAATTAATAATATGTTCAAGAGTTTGGCAAAGTGTACTTGCCAAAGGTTTGAGATCTCAGCCTAATACTTCTACTCCACTACCAAGAGGGGTTCAAAACTACACTCTTAGGTCTCAAGACCAAGCTCCAAGATCACACAAAATATGGAGAGAAAATAAAGAGTAAAAAAGAGAGGAGAAGAAAATAAAACGATAAATAAAATAAATATAAGGGGGTATATATAGAAGGAGCGAATTAATCATGACAATCGGATCTGCCACGTCCACAACTCAAATCGATCAATCATATCCATCCATCCATATAGAAAATCAAGAATCCAATGGAAAATAGGGTACTTCAGAACTAAGCTTCCATTGACGAAAGGGTGAACCAAATACTATTCCAAAAAGGTAATCTTTCCCCGGACGAAATTCTGCCGGTATAACTTTGCATATCAGTAGTATTCCGATCTGAAGGAAAAACTCCCACTTAAAAAAATCCATAGTTCTCCGTTCTATGCACAGATCCTAACTCGGGTCTATGGCAATACTAATAGGTATTCTACTAGTCTTTGGCAGTCTGATGATAAACACGGTTGCCAACTCTTGATAGCCTTCACCTTCGTAGGGTCCACCTCTACACCTTCTCCAGCAATAATATTTCCTAGAAAGATATATGATTGAACCGGAAGTTGTATAATTGCGGAACTTCGTGTATAGATGATGCTCCCGAAGAATCTAAAGAACTATGTGAAGATGCTTCTCGTGCTCGGCCTTAGTCTGACTATTGACCACGATATCATCAATGAACACTATCACAAATGAGGCATAAAGAGGCGGTTCATTCAAATGAATGGAGAAATTAAGGGAACGATAAATTAGCCATAACAGTATTGAAAGATGGTGAATAATTAAGTGCAAAGTAATGAGGTTTGTAAATTGGTTTTTCACCAATAATAAGAATAGGTAGATGATGAGAGTTAGGTAGAATTCCTATAAAGTAGAATCTTACCTTCCTCAATGATGTCTTGAACAAAATAAATGGCTAAGAACACAGCCTAGATGCAGACTGAATTATATCGAATTGGTAACCGTCTTTTTTCACACAATTCTTCCTAATTTTTACAACCCATTTAGAACTAAACCTAATCCAAACTCATCCCGACACGAACCGGACCCAACCTTTATCGAACTCAAAACAGAACATTATCAAACTAAAAACTAAAAAAGTAAAATAAAATAAAAACAAAAAAACAAAAAAAATAAAATTAATATACTCATGGGTTGAACCCATACTTTATCGAACTCAAACTAGAATTTGAGCTAGCCCTATTCATTTCAATGGAAAATTAACATACCTACGTATTTTGGGATAATATGTTTCCCATGATTAATGAGAATATTTTTTTTTTGGCATTCAAAATTCTCGAGAATAAATTTTATAACTCAAACAAAACTTGGTAATAATTTTTCCATGCTAAATTTTTTTTTAAAAACTAAATAAATTATGCTTACCAAATGCACCCTAAGTGGTTGTACAAGGTGAAGCCGTGAAGTGATAGATTGATCTTATGTAATCCATTAATTGCATATGGTTTTTATAATGAGGAGACCGTATTGACCAAACTTTAGTACAACTTGTTATTTTTCAGTAAAGATGATGCGAGGAATAATTGTATTTATAGATGAATTACAACTCTTTAACAAGGGTTTACAAAGAATTTCTACAACTTTAACAAAGATTTGGAGGAAGTGTATCGGTGGAATCTTGATCAACGCACGATTACTTTGTTCCATTGAAAATTTCTCTCCAAAGCTGGAGCTTCATCTCGACGACGACAAGCTCTTCTCGGATGCTTTGAAACTTTTTGAGTCAAAATTTTACAAGCAAACTAGTGCAACAAAGGTTGCTTTTGTGCTTAAGAAGCGGAAAGAAACTCTCTCTCACTCTCTCTCTCTTTCTCTATCTCCAAGAAATTACTTAATAGTCTAGGCTCTATGTTTTTTCATCCCAATGTTGTGTTATTTATAGATTTTTAGAGGGAAAGCCCTTAATAATCGAGCAAAAGATGGTTTTGACAACCATCTATGGGGGTGCATGTTAGGCTCAACAACTTTGGTAGCCATCCGTGGTGTTAATTTCGTGGTGTTAATCTCTATTTAGTCTAGTTTCTCATGGAAAGCAAGACCATAATGGCATGTTAATAAGGTGGTAACAACCCATTAAGAATCATGGGTTGTTATACCCCCTAGGTTTTCGCTTTGTAGAATGAACAACCACCTACCGGTTTGGTGTGTACCCGAGCCATTGTGGGTAGATCACGCAGAGGGGCTAAAAATGAAAGCTCATAATAACATTGCACAGAGCGTGTAGCAGCACTGTTGTTTTATTCTTTTATTAGATCTAAAGTTCGTGTCTTTACAAATCTAGTCTTCAAATTATTGTTTTGTTCTCCAAAGCCCGTCTAAGCCCAAGTTGTCTATAAGTTGACTTTTTAAGGTATCAACATGACTCCTTTTAAAGTTTTTGAGAATCCTCAATGAGCTGGATCAAATTTTTAAATACTTTAAGCGCTTTGTAGAGTCATAACTATTTGCATTATAAAGATTGTCCATTGTATGGCTCACCTAGTTACTATGTCCGTCCACATTGTGGATATTGTGCTTACGGTCTTGATCACATTTGTAGATGTGAAAACCGCAATATAGGTATTATTGGATTTTTGGAATTAATCGAATTTTAGTTGATTATTAGATTTTGGTTGTCGTAGAGTATCCCTAGTTAATTGGTTAGCTAGTTAGGTTTATTATTATTATTATTATTATTATTATTATTATTATTATTATTATTATTATTATTAGTCGGATTAGGAAAATATTATTTTTAAAAAATTAATCATTGGATTTTGATTGTGGCCCTGTCCCCGATCCCGTGCCGGAGTCCAACCCCGAGTCCGGACACCGACCCCGAACTCGAACCAGATCCCGTTTTCCCGAAACCCGACTCAGTTCCGAACCCGTCCTTATTTTCTCCCTCTTTGATTCTGGTTACTAATTCATATGTTGAAAAAAAAATATTAAGCAAAATCCTAAAACTAAAACCTATTTTCCTCCACACGTGGACCCAGCACCCCATGACCTGGACTACTCCCTCACCTCACGAACAGCACTCTCTTCCCCATTTTTTCTCTCCTCCACACAACTTCCCATCTCTATCTCTACTTCTTCTCCTCTTCCTTAAAATAACCCCACACCAGCATCTATCTCCCCCTCATTCTCATTTTCTCAACTCTTTCCCCATCTCTCAATCCTCACTTTCCCCACTCTCAAGAGCCCTCACCCCGTGCCCTAGCCCCCGATCCCGTCCAGCCGAGCCCCGCCGCGTCCCGGCCAACCCGGCCCCCTCGGTGCCGCCTTCCGCGCCGGCCAGACCCCCGCGCGCCGCCTCCGACGTCGGCTAGACCCCCGTGCGCGCCTTCCGAGGCCGCACTGCCTCGTCCAGTGCCCTCCGTCCGCTCCAGCACAGCCCGACGTTCCCCGTCCAGCTCCTCGGCTACCATCCCCAATGACCCCGAGGCCAACCCGCGCCCAACGTCTCCCGGCGCCCGTTCCCGCCGGCCGTACCTTCCAGCCAACACTGTTCCAGTGCTGCCCCTGTGGCCGTGCTGTCCCGATCTTACTTCCCGGGACTCGCTGACCCGTGGCCGCTCTCCCAACACTGACCCGGGTTTCCCGACCCGCTGTCCTGCGGTGCTCTCTGGTGTTTCTGTTCCCGCGTCGCTGTCGCGTGGATTATTCTTTCTTAATTACATTTGAGAGCTCTTGCCGAGTAATTGAGGTATAACTTCGTGTCCCCGTGTCCCTCTCGTAGATAGTCTGTGATGACGCGGTCGCAATCCCATTTCGGGATTCGGTATTTTGATATTTTGTTGCTTTGGGTGATACGTAGAGTATCGGTTACGTCGCGGCATATTTTGCTATGTTTGGATTGTTGTGCTGTGTTCATTTTTGGGTTGTATATTCATTTTGGGTTGGTGATCCCTGGTTTAGGATAATTAATTATGTTGTGGTTGGCATCCTCCCAGGATTGGGTTGTCCCAGTTACAGAGGAGATGCTGCCCAAATTTTCAGAAAATATTTTAAAAAGGGATTTCCTTATAAAATTAGCAATTTAAATAAAACCTATTTTCCAAAGAAAACCGGTCTTTGCAAAATGATTTATAGATTCGATTTTGTTGGTTTTTGGATTTTATGGATTTCGTATCACCAGTTAGGCGACGACCATATCGGTCGAATGAGCCTCGGCGAAATGCAAACGCTACAGGTTTCCTGTACGTTAAGGCGTTAGCCAGCAACATGAGATTGCATGACCAAGTCTGAGACCCATTAATTTTAATTTAATTATAATTTATTTTTGGAATTGGTACTGCTTTTAGTATTTATGGTGCAGGGCCTCGGCCTACTGTTTGGACCGTTTGCGACACTCAGAGCTCGCCTTAGGATTAATTAATTTATATAAATAATTTGTAAAGGGCATAAGCCCAGTTTTTCTTTATTTTTTTGTGACCCTGTATTGTGTAGCGTAGCTTTTTCTTATTTTTCTGGAATGTTGTTTTTGCCGTTAAACGCATAGAATATAAAAAATAGATATTTATTTTATAAAGTAAATTAATAAGTTTTCTCATAATTAATAATCTAGCAATTTAAGCAAATCACTTGTTTTCTCATTTAAAAGAAAAAGCCTAGTTTTATATATATATATTTAAAATACAAAGTTTTGCCAAATTAACCGGTAATTTCTATTTTTCCCAATTAATCAGTAACCGACTTATTTAATTAAAATAATAACGAACGTAGATTGCGACGTTAGACATTTTCGGTAGATTAACTAAATAACTTAAAACCTGACTAGGATCTGCTTCTAGAGATTGTAACTAGCACACCTAAAATGGTTTCATCATAGCTCTAAGTCAAGGTTCTCAACTGTAGGATCTCGGAGACGTATTTGACTTCCTCCTCGGTACCGACATTTTCGATCCAGTCAATTAATAGAGGCAAGTTACGGTTATGTTTTCTTGTATTTTATTTAGTAATTGTCAAGCTGCATGTTTAAACCATATTGCTACACAGAACCCTCTCATAGGGTTCAAATATTAATTGATATTGATTGTGGGGATTGGGGGAATAATGTAACGTTTATGGCCAATACCCCCCATATTGCATGATTGTGCGAGCTTACCGCTCTTACACACGGGGATAAGCCGTATCGCGTTGCTAGGACGCTATTGTACAACCTAAGCCGGTCATAGACGATTACACATTCAAATCACATTGTTTTAAATTGTTAAATTGCTGGAAAATATTGTTTCAACTGTTTAGCCTGTACTTTTCTATTATTACTTGAAATATGAGATACATATTCGTACTTGCTCCCTCCTGACTGGAGACAACATTTTTAGGTGACATTGAGGATGCTGAGCTATTATACAATAGCTACTATGACCCGGTATTGTACCCTGTGGTGTTGCCAGAGTCCCCTTGGAGGACACAGGATCTGAGGCCGACAAGCCGACCGCCTAGCTAGTCGTTTTTCCAGTTTTCTAGTTTTTTTTTGTTTTGGAGTTTGTTAATTTGAATTTAGCACTTTATTTCAGTTCTTTCATTTCCAGTTGTACTTTCAATTGTTGAATAAAAAGTTTTAAAATTTCCGTATATTGAGTTGTGACAAATATGTAGATGTTGTTGTGAATACCTGCATATAGAACAGCTTACTGCCTCCGTCTCACAACGGTACAGGCTGGGCATGATCCGGTTCGACCCAATAATTTGGGATCGGGTCGTGACATGTTTTTAGTGGTGGCCCATGCAGGTCGAAACAATAACTTAGGTAAACATATCTAGAAATAATTAGAACACTAGAACATTGATTTGTCACAACATAGGCCCGAATTATTATAAATAAATATTTTTGTTGGTTATAGACTGGTAGGCTACCTTGCTTATGTTTTGCATCCTAAGCCTTATCCAGCATAGGCCGATTGTATGGTGGTCTATTTTACTATCTACTTTAATTTCTAGTTTTATATATCTTTTCGTGTCCCTTGGCTTTTCAGAGGTTATTTTCCTCTATATCCTTATCATACTCCAGCATTCCTTAGCATCCATACTCTTTTATTATTTATGGATTAGGATTACATTTTTCCCAATCTCCTTTTTCAACGAACCTATTTCAAAATTTTCAATTAGTTGATCAAATCATACTTCTCTATCTTTATTTAGAATCTAGATCTATTTCACTATTTAGAGTTTCAAATTCTTCTTTAGCAAACTTGGTAAACTTTTATCTATCCAGAGTATTTTACGACTAGTGTATCCAACCATTTATCTTGACATTATTTTCAATTGACTTTCTTGGGACCAATTCCGAACCAAATTCTTCTGGAACCATAAAGCTCCAAGGTTAATTATTACCAAAAGAATTTGTTCAACTTAGCTTGTTCACGAATCTTCCAAGGGAATTATTTTCCAAAAAATAATAATTCCAATATTGATTGATATTTCCTAAGTTATTCTAAGACCAAGAATATTTTCATTTGTTGATTTCCTCCACTCAACTCGAAATCTTACTCACCCTAGGCAACTTTTTGATCAATTCAAGGCCTAGAAAGCTTTTAAACTCAATGCTTGAGTATCATGAAGCACGAACGGTCAGAGAATTGATTCCATCCTAATATTGAATTTTCTTTAGTCATTGGAAAACTTTTTGAATTGTTGAATTATCCCTTTGAAATTTCTATGGACAAAGTTAAGAAAATATTCAGTGACCTAATATGGCCTCGCACATATGCGTCGCAACCATCTATTTGAATTATAGAAACTACGAGTATACTGCAGCCAGTTGTGCATTGGCGGGGCATAGACTCTAAGTTGAAGTAATTCAGGTGCTGATAGGTTTTTGGATATTATTGAGACTATGTCCTAAATGCATCAAATTTGTCTCCTATGTTGTTCAGCCAGAAAATGGATAAAGTTGATAGACTACTCGAAAACCTATTACTATCCAAGTTATGGAGCCAAATTTTACTGCAGTCAGGTGCACTCTGGCGAGACATGAATTTGAGGCAAAGTGACTTCGAATATATTTGGGTTTTCGAATATTATTAAAACTATATCCATAATATGGTTGTCTTTTCTGTACCATCAAATTATTCTGACTATTGTCTGATTAAAGGATTTGTATTTTTAATGGCTTTCCATTTTCAGTAATCTCTTATCACAGCCAGAAAGGATCGATTTTCTATAAAAATTGTACTTGATTTTTTTCTAGAACTATTTAGGACCATATCAATCTCTATTGACTCAATCTCTTTCCTGTTACAATCTTAGTACGTT
Source organism: Iris pallida (assembly GCA_029216955.1). Taxonomy (NCBI): domain Eukaryota; kingdom Viridiplantae; phylum Streptophyta; class Magnoliopsida; order Asparagales; family Iridaceae; genus Iris; species Iris pallida. Next base: position 1,490,466 of record JANAVB010021791.1, on the reverse strand, counting down.
GTATATATATATTTTTATATTGATTTATTTATTTATTTATTTATTATTATTATTATTTTTAGTTACATATTCTGGAAGCTGTGGATAGTTGTGGTTAGCTTTATATATTAAATAGTTGATATACATCTTGTAGATGACTATATGTTAATAGTTGATAGCTATATGCGGGAGAAACATAGATTGTTATCTATCTCATTTCTAGTAAGGGCATATTTGGGATCAATATTAGTTAGCTAAAGGATAGGAAAGGTAGAAGAATACCTTGAGAAAGCTAGTCTTGAGAGAGTGGTATGTCTTAACTTATGACTTATTCGGGTTATAACGGTTGGTAGTGCTCACCAGTGCCTAACCTCATTCAAACAAATGAAGGTATTTGGCGGTTTTAAGTTTTATGATTAAAGGAAGAGTTATCGGAAGATAGACGAAACGTAGGTAGAGTTTAGGATTTGGTAATGTTCTCCCATGGAGGAAGTGAATTTGGATATATATAAACATGTGAATATAATGATCAAGTAAACAAACACTTGACGAGGATCAACTTTTATGGTTAGATGACTACTATACCTAGAAGGAACGGATATAGCCATGGAAGGAATAACACGAGCAATAGAATGACAGGTTCTAGAGAAGGAATAAACAGAGAAGAATTGAGATAAGACCATTGGCATACAACTTTGGAAATGAGCAATTGAATTTGCAATTTCTACCAAACATTGGAGGCTCATATTGGTTATGATAAGAACGATTAGGATTCTGTGGTATTTTGCTAATACGTTTGGATGAGAACGATTGATAGGTGCACACTACTAAAATACCCTACTTTACCGACGGAAGTTTAGCGACGGACTGATTTTGCGTATCAGGAACCTCTCTGATACGCTTTTACCGACCTATTTACGACGGCTTAGCGACGGATATTTTAATATTATATGGCATGTAAACCGACGGGAACAAGTCGCTAATCCGTCGCTAATCCGTTGAAAGGCAACCGTCGGTAATCAGTCGCTAGTCCGTCGGTTAATCATTTGTCCGACGGCTTAGCGACGGACAAATTTTAGCGACGACGGCCATTTTCATCAAATATCCGTCGCTATGCCGTCGGTAATTTATGTTACCGACGGATTCGCGACGGATGTGGCCGTCGCTAAAGTTGGTTATTTTGGTAGTGGCATAGTTAAAGATTAGAATTGATTAATGATTGTAATTCTGTCAATTGATTTCAAGAATTGAAAATTCTCGAATATAGGTCATGGATCAACTTAAAGAATTTTCTAAGGATTTACTATGGCAAGGAAAGATTATAATTTTGATGTAGTCAGTTTTGGAAGAATGACTGACAATTGGAAGTTGATGTCTGTAAAATGTTTTGATCGAGAGGCATACTTGAAATTGAAATACATTTGGCATGCGAGTTACATACAACGACGAAAAAAAATTTGATTTAGGTGATTTATGATTCCAAATAGAGTAGTTCTAATACCTTGATGGCTGCCTTAGTTTCTGTAGATACTTAGAGTTCAACTAGTTTAGCAAGTTAGAAATTGAATTTTTCATGGGGTATTAATAAGATTGTTATTTTTGTAAGTTATTTTTCCCGCATATCCTATCTTTGATCCTTGAAATAGTGATACGATATTTTTCTATCCCCTTTGATTATCACTCAGTCCTCAATAGGAATTACCTTATTCGATTGCATTCTTATCATGATTTATATTATTCTAATCATCTTTGCTATCCTAGCATCATACAACTTTTTATCTTTCCTGAGTCACAAACCCTTGTACCCCATTCCAATTTGATTTAAAATTTTAGTCCCTCATCTCAAAAGATTTCAATACTTTCTGCCTTCTCAATAAACTGTGGACGTTCGTTTCTTTCTTGCCTTGTCTGTTTCACGAGACCTTATTTTCTCCTATTTTTGATCATAACTGTGCCTAGATTTTCCTCGTGCCTAAAATAATTTTGATCTCAACAACATTTCAACCCTATCTCAGATCATATCTAGATAATTCTGATCGTGCCGATATTTTATCATTATACCTAGTGATTATGCCTAGAATCCGGTCGTGCCTGATGATTTAAAATCATGTTTTTGATCAAGGTTAAGTGATTTTGTTTGTACCCTGGCCCTTAGCTTCGAAATTTCGAGGACGAAATTTTCTAAGGAGGGAAGGTTGTGAAACCCGCAATATAGGTATTATTGGATTTTTAGAATTAATCAAATTTTAGTTGATTATTAGATTTTGGTTGCCTTAGAGTATCCCTAGTTAATTGGTTAGCTAGTTAGGTTTATTATTATTATTATTATTATTATTATTATTATTATTATTATTATTATTATTATTATTATTATTATTATTATTATTATTATTATTAGTCGGATTAGGAAAATATTATTTTTAAAAAATTAATCATTGGATTTTGATTGTGGCCCTGTCCCCGATCCCGTGCCGGAGTCTAACCCCGAGTTCGGACACCGACCCCGAACTCGAACCAGGCCCCATTTTCCCGAAACCCGACTCAGTTCCGAACCCGTCCTTATTTTCTCCTTTTTTGATTCTGGTTATTAATTCATATGTTGAAAAAAAAAATATTAAGCAAAATCCAAAAACTAAAACCTATTTTCTCCCACATGTGGACCCAGCACCCTACGACCTGGACTACTCCCTCACCTCATGAACAGCACTCTCTTCCCCATTTTTCCTCTCCTCCACACAACTTCCCATCTCTATCTCTACTTCTTCTTCTCCTCTTCCGTAAAATAACCCCACACCAGCATTTCTCTCCCCCTTCATTCTCATTTTCTCAACTCTTTCCCCATCTCTCAATCCCCATTTTTCGCACTCTCCAGAGCCCTCACCCCGTGCCCTAGCCCCTGATCCCGTCCAGCCGAGCCTCGCCGCGTCCCGGCCACCTCCGGCCGACACGGCCTCCTCGGCGCCGCCTCCCGCGCCGGCCAGACCCCCGCACGCCGCCTCCCGCGCCGGCCAGACCCCCGCGCGCTGTCTTCTGCGCCGACCAGACCCCCGTGCGTGCCTCCCGAGGCCGCCCTGTCTCGTCCAGTGCCCTCCGCCCGCTCCAGCATAGCCCGACGTTCCCCGTCCCGCTCCTCGGCCGTCATCCCCGGCGACCCCGTGGCCAACCCGCGCCCAACATCTCCCGGCGCCCGTTCCCGCCGGCCGTACCTTCCAGCCATCACTGTTCCAGCGCTGCCCCTGTGGCCGTGCTGTCCCGATCTGACTTCCCGGGACTCGCTGACCCGTGGCCGTTCTCCCAGCGCTAACCTGGGTTTCCTGACCCACTGTCCCGCGGTGCTCTCTGGTGTTTCTGTTCCCGCGTTGCTGTCGTGTGGATTATTCTTTCTTAATTACATTTGAGAGCTCTAGCCGAGAAATTGAGGTATAACTTCTTATCCCCGTGTCCCTCTCGTAGATAGTCTGTGATGACGCGGTCGCGATCCCATTTCGGGATTCGGTATTTTGATATTTTGTTGCTTTGGGTGATACGTAGAGTATCGGTTACGTCACGACATATTTTGCTATGTTTGGATTGTTGTGCTGTGTTCATTTTTGGGTTGTATATTCATTTTGGGTTGGTGATCCCTGGTTTGGGATAATTAATTGTGTTATGGTTGGCATCCTTCCAGGATTGGGTTATCCCAATTACAGAGGAGATGTTGCCCAAATTTTTAGGAAATATTTTAAAAAGGGATTTCCTTATAAAATTAGCAATTTGAATAAAACCTATTTTCCAAAGAAAATCGGTCTTTGCAAAATGATTTATAGATTGGATTTTGTTGGATTTTGGATTTTATGGATTTCGTATCACCAGTTAGGCGACGACCATATCGGTCGAATGAGCCTCGGCGAAACACAAACGCTACAGGTTTCCTGTACGTTGAGGCGTTAGCCAGCAACATGAGATTGTACGACCAAGTCTGAGTACCTTTAATTTTAATTTAATTATAATTTATTTTTAGAATTGGTACTGCTCTTAGTATTTATGGTACAGGGCCTCGGCCTACTGTTTGGACCGTTCGCGGCACTCAGAGCTCGCCTTAGGATTAATTAATTTATATAAATAATTTGTAAAGGGCATAAGCCCAGTTTTTCTTTATTTCTCTGTGACCCTGTATTGTGTAGCATAGCTTTTTCTTATTTTTCTGGAATGTTGTTTTTGCCGTTAAACGCGTAGAATATAAAAAAATGGATATTTATTTTATAAAGTAAATTAATAAGTTTTCTCATAATTAATAATCTAGTAATTTAAGCAAATCACATGTTTTCTCATTTAAAAGAAAAAGCCTAGTTTTTTTATATATATTTAAAATACAAAGTTTTGCCAAATTAACCGGTAATTGCTATTTTTTCCAATTAATCAGTAGCTGACTTATTTAATTAAAATAATAACGAACGTAGATTGCGATGTTAGACATTTTTGATAGATTAACTAAATAACTTAAAACCTGACTAGGGTCTGCTTCTAGAGATTGTAACTAGCACACCTAAAATGGTTTCATCATGGCTCTAAGTCAAGGTTCTCAACTGTAGGATCTCGGAGACGTACTTGACTTCCTCCTCGGTACCGACATTCCCGATCCAGTCAATTAACAGAGGCAAGTTACGGTTATGTTTTCTTGTATTTTATTTAGTAATTATCAAGCTGCATGTTTAAACCACATTGCTACACGGAATCCTCTACTAGGGTTCAAATATTGATTGATATTGATTGTGGAGATTGGGGGAATAGTGTAACGTTTATGGCCAATACCCTCCATATTGCATGATTGTGCGAGCTTACCCCTCTTACACACGGGGATAAGCCGTATCGCGTCGCTAGGACGCTATTGTACAACCCAAGCCGATCATAGACGATTACACATTCAAATCACATTGTTTTAAATTGTTAAATTGCTGAAAAATATTGTTTCAACTGTTTAGCCTGCACCTTTCCATTATTACTTGAAATATGAGATACATATTCGTACTTGCTCCCTCCTGACTGGAGACAACATTTTTAGGTGACATTGAGGATGCTGAGCTATTGTACAATAGCTACTATGACCCGGTATTGTACCCTGTGGTGTTGCCAGAGTCCCCTTGGAGGACGTAGGACCTGAGGCCGACAAGCCGACCGCCTAGCTAGTCGTTTTTCCAGTTTTCTATTTTTTTTGTTTTGGAGTTTGTTAATTTGAATTCAGCACTTTATTTCAGTTCTTTCATTTCCAGTTGTACTTTCAGTTGTTGAATAAAAAGTTTTAAAATTTCCGTATATTGAGTTATGACAAATGTATAGATGTTGTTGTGAATATCTGCATATAGAACAGCTTACTGTCGCCGTCTCACAACGGTGCAGGCTGGACATGATCCGGTTCGACCCAATAATTTGGGATCGGGTCGTGACAGTAGACATGCGGTCTTACGCAAATAGAACCATCTTTTACACAACTCGACACATGTTGTTTAGAGTGTATATGCACTTGTTGAGCTTGTTCTCAAACTTTATAGTCTTGTCCCCTTGTACAAAGACAACCATTACTTTCCATGTCATGAAGTTAGGACTTACCAGGAAATTCACCATGAAGTGGTGTTAATCAACTCTTAAGAGGCCTCCAATATAGCCTTGCAGTGAAGCTACATGTTTGTCATACAACGGAGTTATTAGTTTGTTGTGCAAGAAGGCTAACAATGCTCTATGCATTGGATCTAACAAATTGTGAGAGCTATGAAGTGGGCTTAACAATCTACTATGTAGCAGAGTCAACATGAAATGAACTTCACAAGATCTATCTTAGAAAGCTTCCATGGGGATATCTTCTTCGACTGTGTTGCCTTATAATTTATAAAGGTTTTATTTATGACGTTAACATGAGGTGGGAATCATTTAGTCGTTGAAGAACAGTTTGGCAACTCTAGAGGGGGGTGAATAGAGTTTATATAGAAAAATAGCCAATTAAAATAACTCTTTCACCAACAATAAATAATCAGAGTAAAGTGCGGAAAATAAATGAAGAGCAGAAGAGCATACGCAAACACAGCGATTTTAACCTGGTTTCCCTCATGGAGGACTAGTCCAGGCCTGAGAACTCTAGCTCAGGATTAAATCCACTATTTGTGAAATAGTAGTTTACAACCCGTGCCTTTTCTTCAGAAGAGCACGTCAACTTCTAACAGAGAATCGCAGTGGCGATTTGCTTGGAATTGTCCAAGCGACTTCTTCGACTCTTGCACAAGAATCCTAACTGAGAGATGCTGAGCACTCGAGACTTAGGAGGCTTGTGGCTAGTAGATGGGAAGGGTATGGCTTATTGAGCTTGTAGGAGAGAAGAGAAGAGAAGATTGAGTTAATTGAAATGAGAGAATTCATGCCCTATTTATAGTGTTTTTAGAGGCAGAATTCGGCCAGAATTCGGGTAGGGAAATTCAAAATTTTGGCCGTTGGACAGCTAGCAACCAGCTAACCCTAAAATTAGGGTTCCTGATTTCTAGGGGACAGAGTTCGGCCCGAACTCTGTGTGGAGGCAGAGTTCGGCCCGAACTCTGTCTCCAGAGCACAGAGTGGTCCTAAGTGGGACTTGTGGGCAATTTTTGTTTTGGTGGAGCTTGGGATTTTGGGTAGGCTTATAGACTAAGTTCTAAGAGCTCAGCATAACTCAGAGTACATACTTCTAGACTCAATAAAATGTAAAAGTACAGACTCGAAAATACACTGAGAGTCGGAAACTGAGCTATTGTCTGTCCTGAACTGAATGCAGACGTCGTGTGTCGTATTGAATTTATACAGATATTATTTAGTCAATGTAGTCAATATTTGGTTGACTGTGACTTTGTGTCAACAATCTCCCCCATATTGATAATTGACAAAATAATAAATGTATATTTCAATATTCATACCTGGACACAGTTGGTTAAAACACATCTCCCCCATAAATAATGCCGAGCTAGAATAAGATAGCTCCCCCGTAATCAGTGAACGGTGCCGGGCTAGAATCAATAGCTCTCCCCCGTAAATAATGCATAGAACCTGTGGCCTGATAAAAATATTTTCCCAAAAGCAAACACAAGCACACACAAATATACATATTTCTCCCCCTTTTGGCAGTTAGCAATATAAAGGATCATATAGACTGCATAAGGAAAAGCATGGGAATAGCAGTATAGATAATGAAAAGTAATCCAACCACACCAAGCAGAGAAGAAACAGTATAATACTAATAAAACAAGTCACTGACATAAAGTAGAACTACGAAAAATAGCATAAAATGTTATCCACCAACCAGCACATCATCAGGGTTTGAAGACATAAATCCAGTACATAAATCCATAACAAACTGAAATAACTAAAATCAAAAGGCAACTAAGACCATCAGCAGTGGCAGCAGCATATCAAGCCAGTCTCCATCATGGAGCACGAAGGGTCCTGGAACATCGAAAAGGTCCTGGAACATCTGAAGATCCACAAAAGCATCATCAGGATCCATATACCTCATGACCCACGGATCGTCTATACGATGACCCGCACGATCTGGATCCCGCTCAATAGGCACATGCAGATCAGGATGACGAGCAAGCGAATACCGCATATCATGCAGAGAGTTCCCAAGGGCACTGATCTGCAAGGTGGTACGGTAATCCTGCTGCGTCCAGCGATCATCCTCAATAGCAAAGCGATCGCGAAGCATAGTCTGAAGAGACTCAAGAGTGGCAGGAGGAGGAGGTGCAGCCTGACCAAGAGGAGGGACGTCAGGTTCCTCATCAGCAGAGTGCTCAGATGACTCAGAAGCAGCGACAGGCTGAAGGCGTCGTGCTTTGGATAGAAAGGCAGGTGCAGGCAGGAACGGACAATCATCAAGTGGTATATGAAAAGCACGAAAGATCAAAGGAAGATACAGAGGATAAACCAAAGCTCGTGGTTTCCTCCTACAGTGAATCATCTATTCCATCATGGTACGTGGAAGATTGAAAGAAATTCCAAAATGAAGATGATAAAGAGCAGATATTTCAAGATAAGTGATGTCATCATGGGAACCTGTTTTGGGTAGAATAGTGTTAGAAATAATCCAATGATGGTCAGAAAAATATGGGTTGAGATATTTAGCCGTGAGCTTGCGAGGACGTGTGTATGGAGTACACAAATCGTCCTTGAAGCTCTCAAGGGAAATTCCGTCAGGAAAACGGAACGAGCGAGCGTCAACTAGCTTTTCCCAAGAATTGGGCTCTAAAAGATCAAGATATTCGGCTAAGTCAAAGTCATCAAAAGATATATTGATACCTGCAACTCGTGAATAAATATGAAGGTCATCAAAGGTTAAGTTGCAGTAGAACATTTGAACGGCATGACGATAGATAGCAGAAGTTGTGGTAACTAGTTCATCAAGATAGAGATCATGGAATAAAGAATCATATTGAGAGAATATGGAGAAATTAATAGGATGTCCTATGAATACCTGACGATTCCGAAAGTCACTAAACCAGTTGTTTGATGCATCTTGTGAGACAAAAAGTCTGTTGTCATAGGTGGAAGGATTATGAGGACGTGGTGGATTGAACAAGGGATGAGGTGGTTGAAGTTGTTCAATGATTTGTTCAATTGATGGAGGAGAATCCGAAGAGGAAATACTTTCAACTCGAATTCTCTTCCCACGATTGAACAAGCAAGGAGCCATAAAAAGATTTTAACTAGAAGATAGAAAATAGGAATGGTACCTCAAATAAGTAATGAACAATGGAAGAGAATGGAGAGAAACCCCTTTTTCTTGATTTTGAGAAGCAATGGAGCATTCTAGATCAAAAACTAGGGTTAGGGTTTCAAGGAAAGAGTTTGTATAGGTGAGAAAGGTGATAATAGTGAAGGAGAGAGATGGAATCCCGACAAAAAGTAGGGCTTTGTCTTTGGTCGGGTGAAATATTGACCATTGGATTAGAATTGATCCAACGGCAGAGCCAGATCCCGACCCTGGAACCTAAGAACCGAACTCGGCCCGAACTCTGATAGGGGCAGAGTTCGGCCCGGGTTCTGGGTCAATGGTCCAGAACTGAAAACAGGCAAAGAACATGAAGAAAATGTTTAAGAGTTAAACAAAAGGTAGTTGAGGTCAACAAAGAGTGTTGAATTTAAAAAATAGATAGAGAGGTACTCAGAAACCAGAATGAACTTTAGAAAATCTCAATTAGGCAATATTAAATCGAAAACGAGCCATATAATAAATAAGGACATATACTGTGGTTCAATAGTCCAAATTTGCCATGGGTTAGCTGCAGGGGCCGGATCCCAGCTAGCGGTAGTCCTGAGGACTAGTGCACCGTGTCGCTTAGGCTTTTACGCCTTGTTGTCAGAAGGACCCTTTCGGCTTGTACCCATACCAAATTCTTCGAAAAGGAATCACAATATACTCGATATTTACGCAGGTGAGTTTCAATTTATAACTGCTTCATCTAAAATTCCAAGTTCACGACAAAGAAAATTGAAGCGCTCTTCGGATAGTGGCTTAGTAAAGAAATCTGCCAGCTGATGATCAGTGTCAATAAATTCTAAGTTAATCGTGCCATTTTGCTGATGATCACGCAAAAAGTGGTGTCTGATCTCAATGTGTTTAGTGCGTGAGTGGCAGACAGGGTTCTTAGTCAAATTGATTGCACTAGTATTGTCACAGAATATAGGAATATGCATAAAAGATAACTTATAGTCTTCAAGGGTTTGCTTCATCCACAGAATTTGTGCACAACAACGCCCAGCTGCTATGTATTTAGCTTCTGTTGTGGATAGTGCGACAGAGTTCTGCTTCTTGCTAAACCATGAGACTAAAGCCTTTCCTAATAAATGACACGTGCCACTCGTACTTTTACGGTCGACCTTGCATCCAGCAAAGTCAGCATCAGAGTAACCGATGAGGTCAAATAATGTTGACTTGGGATACCATAGGCCCACTGTAACTGTACCCTTAAGGTATCGAAAGATACGCTTAACCGCGGTCATGTGAGATTCCTTAGGATTTACTTGATATCTAGCACATAGGCAAACACTAAACATGATATCGGGGCGACTAGCAGTTAAATAAAGTAAGCTGCCTATCATACCTCGATACTTACGTTGATCAACGGGTTTGCCGCTCTCATCTGGTTCGAGTTTGGTTGAAGTAGCCATTGGAGTGCTGATTGGTTTGATGTTGTCAAGATCGAACTTCTTCAGCATGTCCTTGGTATACTTCGATTGACAGATGAAAGTTCCATTAGCCAGTTGTTTTACTTGCAGACCAAGAAAGTAGTTGAGCTCTCCCATCATGCTCATCTCAAATTTCGTCTGCATACACTTGGCAAATTCTTGACAAAGAGTTTCATCAGTAGACCCAAAAATAATATCATCAACATAAATCTGAATTAATAAAATAGTGTCTTTGAAAGATTTTATAAACAGTGTAGTGTCAATTTTTCCTTTTGAAAAATCTTTCTCAAGCAAGAAACTGCTTAGCCTTTCATACCAAGCTCTGGGGGCTTGTTTAAGGCCATAAAGCGCTTTCTTCAGCTTGAACACGTGGTCGGGAAATTTGTGATTTTCAAAGCCAGGGGGTTGTTTCACATAAACTTCCTCCTTGATAAAACCATTCAGGAAAGCACTTTTCACATCCATTTGAAATAATTTAAAGTTTTGAAAATTAACAAAAGCACAAAGCATCCGAATGGATTCTAGTCTAGCAACAGGAGCATACGTCTCATCGTAGTCGATACCTTCCTCTTGGTTGTATCCTTGAGCTACTAGACGAGCTTTGTTACGTGTGACTGAACCATCTTCATTTACTTTGTTTCTAAAAACCCATTTAGTACCAATAATTGAGTGATTAACCGGTCTAGGAACGAGTTCCCATACTTGGCTTCTCTCGAATTGGTTGAGTTCTTCTTGCATAGCAGAAATCCAAAATTCATCATTAAAAGCTTCAGAAATGTTTTTAGGCTCTACTTGTGAAATGAAGGCAGTGCTAGCAACGGAGTCTCTTAGTGATGATCTAGTAGTTACTCCACGTGAAACTTCTCCTATAACTAAATTTTCTGGATGAGAAGGTTTGAAAGAGAATTTCTTAGGCAAACCCTCCAGAGAATTAGTTTCGGTTGAAGTATTCATTGGAGTAGAAGTTGATGGCTCAACGTCATCATCAAGAGTACTTGCTGCACTGTTGTCTTCATCAAAAGTCACATTTGCTGACTCTTCCACAATAAGTGAGCGTTTATTGAAAACTCTATATCCCTTACTCTTGGCGGCATAACCAAGAAAGATACCATCGTCAGCTTTGGCATCAAATTTGCCTAAGTTGTCTTTGGTGTTAAGGATAAAACATCTACAGCCAAAAACTTTAAAATAAGAAACATTGGGGGTTCTCCCAAACCAAAGCTCATAGGGTGTTTTCTTCGTAATGGTACGAATAAGCACCCTATTCAAAATGTGGCATGCTGTACTTACAGCCTCTGCCCAAAAATATTTCGGAAGAGAAAATTTATTCAACATGACTCTAGCCATATCGCCAAGAGTCCTATTCTTCCGCTCCACAACACCATTTTGTTGAGGAGTTCTAGGACAAGAAAATTCATGATCAAAACCATTTGCATTACAAAAACTTTCAAAATCATAATTTACGAATTCGCCTCCATGATCACTTCGGATTCGAGTAATCATGTAGCCTTTTTCGTTTTGAACTTTCTTTACAAAAATTTTAAAAGCAGAAATAGCATCGCTCTTATTAGCGAGGAAGAAAACCCATGTAAATCTCGAAAAATCATCAACAATAACAAATGCATAAAGTTTGCCTCCAAGGCTAGCTATTCTACTAGGACCAAATAAATCCATATGAAGTAGTTGCAAGGGTCTAGTAGTACTTACAGAGTTGATAGAATGAAATGAGGATTTGGTTGCCTTGTTTAGTTCACATTCGGCACATACCGTGTCCTTTTTGAACGAGATTTCAGGCAATCCTCTCACTAGCTTCTTGGTGGAAAGCCTGGATATAGCATCCATGTTGGCATGACCAAGACGCTGGTACCAAAGTAGTCGTTCGTCTTTGTGGGCATATAGACATCTACCTGCATTGTTAGAATTTATAGAAAGATAGAAAATGTAGATGTTGTCCTCTCTTTTCCCTTCAAAAGTAATGTCTCCTGTTGACCTATCATAAATGTAGCAACTGTTTTGTCCAAAGTTAATATCATATCCATGATCAGCAAGATGACTAATGCTGAGCAGGTTATGCTTTAACTCGGTCACTAGGCAGACATCCTTTATTACAGGAGAAGGAGGATGACCAATGATACCATTACCTATAATGTGCCCTTTGAGATTGTTACCGAAGGATACGTATCCTTCTCTCTTCATCGATAGTGATGCAAAAAGATTTGCGTCTTCCGTCATATGTCGCGAGCATCCACTATCGAGAATCCACTTACTTTCAGTTGAGGAGGAAAGGTCCACCTACATCAAGAGTAGATGTGACCTTTGGTACCTGAGTTCTTGAGGGTCCTGAAAAGTTAGTCTTTGGGAACCAAGCATATATTCTTTTATCTACAAGTCTTCTAACTCTGCACTGTGGTGAGATGTGTCCATGTAATCCACAATAAGTACAGATAGTATTTTTATTTATACTAGGAGCATGAGAATAATATCTATAAGCAACAGGATGAGGATGACCATAATGTGAAGAGTTAGCATGGTGAAGATGATTATGCATGGAATAAGTGGCATGTTGATGGTGTCTATGAGGCATAAAGTGATGGTATTGTCTATGATGTGTGACATGCTGATATTGTCTAGATGGCATGGCATAATGATTTTGTCTATATGGTATATGAGGATCTTGTCTATATGACATTGCATGATGATTTTGTCTATATGGCATGGCATGATGCTTTTTATGTGTGGAGTGATGTTGATTGTGTCTTTGTGCATGATGAGTGTGTACTGAGTGAGAATTGTTCTTACGTGCACATGGTTTGTGAAAGTTTGTGTATATAAAAGCATGGTTATGTGCTGCATGAGATTGACGTGGTTGACTAGCATGAGTGGTATTGTGCCCATGTGATTGGGTTTGAGGTTGAACAACCTGTTTACCCAATTTGGTTTCTAATCTTTTAGAAACAGCTTGCAGTTCATCAACCTTAATATTTAAGCCATAAATCTTACATGGAAATCTTGTGTCTACTCTTTTCTTCAGCAAGCAACGTGTTGAGAGTAGTGATTTCTTGAGTTTGTTGCTCAATACGTGCTTCAGCATCATGTAAGCTTAATTTAAGCTTGGATGCTTCATCAGTGACATTTGTGGGTGATGTGTTTCTAACATTATCAAGAAGTAAAGAAATTCTTTGTATCTCATCTTCTAGACTTTTGATTTTGTCCTTGGCATGTTTATATTTACCGATGACATTTTTATGATCATCGAGTAAATCAGTGAAAGCATCGCCAAGTTCATCAAAAGAGAAGTCATCCAGAGTTTCGTTAGATACCTTGTTGGAAGTTGCCATCAGGCACACATTTGCTGTATCTTGAGGAGAGTCCTTTTCTTCCTCAGAGTCACTCGCTTCTCTTTCATGCCAGATACCTGTGTTGGCATATTTCTTTGATGAGTTCTTTTTGTATGGCTTCTCATAGCGGTTGCTCTTCTTCAGGAATGGGCAGTCTTTTCGGACATGTCCAGTTTTCTTGCAACCATAACAAGTTGGTTCTTCTTCATCGTCTTCTTGAGATTCCTTCTTCCTTCGATTGAAGCGAAGGAATTTTCTGAAGTTGCGAACCATGAGAGCTTGGTCTTCATCATCCGAATTATCTTCTTCGGTCTCATCATGATTAGCTCTTCGTTGATGAGCTTTGAGTGCGATCTCCCTGGTCTTCGGAGCAGGCTCTTCGAAGTCCTTGAGGTCAAGCTCGTGAGTCATAAGCTTACCCATCAAGGTCTCCATTGACATTGTTGTGAGATCGTTTCCTTCTATGATGGCTGTCACCTTAGGGTTCCAAATCTTTGGTAGCCCTCTGAGCAGCTTACGAATCTTCTCGTGGTTTGAGTACTGCTTTCCAAGCGAAGATAGAGGATTGATGATGTCGAGGAATCTTGTGATCATTTAAGTGATCGTCTCACTTGGCTTCATCTTGAAGGCTTCGTATTCTTAAGTGAGACGGCTTATTTTAGATTCCTTGACCTGTGTGGTTCCTTCATGCGTCACTTCTAGAAGTCTCCATACTTCATGAGCAGTGGTGCATGTAGAGACCCTGTTGAACTCATTCCTGTCTATAGCACAGAATAAAGCATTAATAGCCCTAGCATCTAGACTTGCCTGTTTCTTCTCCTCGACAGAATATTTGTCGTGTGGTTTCTCAATGAGGTCACCATCGACAACTATCCTGGCGGGCTTTTTGTAACCGTCAGTGACGACGGTCCACAGGTCAAAGTCTAGAGACTTAAGATAGAAGCTCATCCTTGTTTTCCAATATGTGTAGTTAGTCCCATCAAATAGGAGAGGCCTATGAATGGACTGACCTTCACCATGATTGGAAATCAAGGATTATGTGGTTGCCATGGATCAGCTCTTAGGATGTTAGTCCTTGTAAAGAGAACAGAGCTCTGATACCAATTGAAGAACAGTTTGGCAACTCTAGAGGGGGGTGAATAGAGTTTATATAGAAAAATAGCCAATTAAAATAACTCTTTCACCAACAATAAATAATCAGAGTAAAGTGCGGAAAATAAATGAAGAGCAGAAGAGCATACGCAAACACAGCGATTTTAATCTGGTTTCCCTCGTGGAGGACTAGTCCAGGCCTGAGAACTCTAGCTCAGGATTAAATCCACTATTTATGAAATAGTAGTTTACAACCCGTGCCTTTTCTTCAGAAGAGCACGTCAACTTCTAACAGAGAATCGCAGTGGCGATTTGCTTGGAATTGTCCAAGCGACTTCTTCGACTCTTGCACAAGAATCCTAACTGAGAGATGCTGAGCACTCGAGACTTAGGAGGCTTGTGGCTAGTAGATGGGAAGGGTATGGCTTATTGAGCTTGTAGGAGAGAAGAGAAGAGAAGATTGAGTTAATTGAAATGAGAGAATTTATGACCTATTTATAGTATTTTTAGAGGCAGAATTCGGCCAGAATTCGGGTAGGGAAATTCAAAAATTTGGCCGTTGGACAGCTAGCAACCAGCTAACCCTAAAATTAGGGTTCCTGATTTCTAGGGGACAGAGTTCGGCCCGAACTCTGTGTGGAGGCAGAGTTCGGCCCGAACTCTGTCTCCAGAGCACAGAGTGGTCCTAAGTGGGACTTGTGGGCAATTTTTGTTTTGGTGGAGCTTGGGATTTTGGGTAGGCTTATAGACTAAGTTCCAAGAGCTCAGCATAACTCAGAGTACATACTTCTAGACTCAATAAAATGTAAAAGTACAGACTCGAAAATACACTGAGAGTCGGAAACTGAGCTGTTGTCTGTCCTGAACTGAATGCAGACGTCGTGTGCCGTATTGAATTTATACAGATATTATTTAGTCAATGTAGTCAATATTTGGTTGACTGTGACTTTGTGTCAACAGTCGTGAGGCTATTTTTTTAGCTAAGCCGATAGACTGGATCACCTATATGTTGTTTCGAATTCTTTAGAATTTGTAACAAAGGCACCTCCATACAACGAGGCCATCATGACTTCTAATTGGACTCTTTGCGGTCTTTAGAGAGTTCCTACTATCTTTTATCCTTTTTATATAAAAACTCTAAAGTTTTCATACTTTCGATCTTCTTCACATATTGCTCTCAAATCTATTATTGCAAAGGAAAAAGGAGTTGCAAAGACTCGTGTCATCAGTAACAACTACCCTACGGCGACGATGATGGCGGCACAATGATCCATTGCTGGCGAGTCGACGAGACTTTGGTAGAGATTTAGTTCTCTTTAACATCTTCGACAAAGATTTTATTCTCTTTCAAAAGCCTTCAAACAACTATGATTTGTAGATCCACGCGATGGATGATCAGACACCTTTGGTATCTACCAAATTTATGGAATCACTTCCATGTACTGTGCTCAAGCATGTATAAGATGAAGAAACCTTAAGGGTTTTTGCTATTGAACAACGAAATAGCCTCGCTGCAAAGCTTTGCTTTCTATTTATACTTAGCTTCATTATATATTGGCTGGCAGAGTCAGTGGGCTTAGACCCTTATTAGTCTCGCTTGCTGTAAGTTTAAGTCTTTTGAATTTTTGAGCCACGTTGTAAGCAAAGCTATCAATAAGTTGGGTTACACCTTAGCGGAGCTATCATGGTTGAGAGGATATGTCCTTGTTTTATGAGATCTGTGTATAGTAGGCTTGTCATGGAAATTGGGATATTCCTTTTCTTTATGAGCTTTGCATAGAACGGACTGTCATGGTAGCGGGGCTATGCCTTAGCAGTTTCTGTAACTAATAGTTGCTAGGATTATTTAATCCTTAACTAACTTTTACCCTTTATTTTTTCTTTTGCAGTGCATTACCTTGTAGGTCCTCTGCCAACTAACAACCTCTTTATATCTGTCGAAAGGGATGGATTGGAGCATGTATATTCAGATTGATAACCAAGTTTCTATTCTCAGAGCGAGAGCTCAACTGAATGCCAAAAAAAACATCAGATGACTTATTCTTCTTATACAATGTCTTTAATGCACATAAGTCTTTTATAGTTTCATAATTTGCATATGTCTATTTTTAATTTGACCGCACTAATACAAATTCACATCTTTTTGTGCGGATCTCGGATCATGACAAGACCTACGTCGTTGGATCAACAACATCAACTACTCATGTAAGGATATTTTTAACAAGTTCTACGACATTTTTCGAAGCGTCACTAGTCGGCCAACGACGTAGGTCTCGTTGTGATCCAAGGCTTGAGGAAAGATGTAAGTCCGTATCAATGTATCGATGCGGTCAAATTAAAGTTAGACTTATATGCAAATCATGAAAATATAAATAACTTATGTGCAAAAAATTTAAAACTCATAGGATGTTCGACTGGCAATTTTTTTATTTTATTTTTCAAACAATATGATAGACTGACGGGTGACTTATATTTTTGTTGAAAATTTTGATAGATTTTTATCCCCACAATATATTAGTCCTAAATTTGTTATCATGTAACAAATTTTAAGTATAGAGATCCTCCTAATGTAGAGATCCTCCAAAGACCCTCTACATGGCATAATCCCCCATTGGGCGACAACATATTTAATAGACAATTGGTCAGCCAACTTTACAGCTATATATAAGACTACTCCAGAGAGGACACATGTCTATTTCTAGGCTGGACAGTCTCCCGATTCAGGCAGACTAAGAATTTATTCATGCACGCTCTTGAAGGACCCGCCTGTCAGGTTTATCTTGCTAGATTTCTAGAGAACACTTGCACAAATTATCAATCGTTGGATCTACATCTGACGGTAGGTAAGGTTGTAGAATGGAAACACGAATATCTCTTGAGAACAAGCTTGCTTGATTTTCCTGAATTGACCTTATTTTATGATAAATAATACGTATTAGACCCTAAAAGGTTTTAAATCGTATGAGTGCAAAATTAATCACTACACTCCCTATTATCCGTTAACAAAGATTGATCCCACGATTTTTCTTTTTCTTTTCTGTATAATAAAGAGAAATTACACAAGACATATTGCAACTACAACATTTCTAAACATGGCTGAGTATTATCACAATAAAGAAGCATAGAACAAAAAAAAAGTATAGGAGATTAATTTTGTGATATATATGTTTTATCAAAAGCTTTATAAGTATAGGTTGAATATGATATTCCTCTTTTACATAAAAAGATTTTTTACACCTTTTCTTTTCAATATGAAACTCCTAATTTTTTTTCTCTTTTAGAAAAGATTTTTTTTTACTAACACAATGTTCACATTACATAATTATATATACACAAAATAGTCCTTTTATTGTTACAAATACAAAATTGAAAAGTTTTGTCGACACTTAAACGTCATCTCCAGGGGCGGAGCCACCTTATGGGTGGGGTGGGCTCCAGCCCCCCTAAGAATTTTTTTTTTTGATTTTTTTTTTCATATATATTTTTTTGTGTTTATTTTTTTGTATGAATTTATCTATAGCCAGCCCACCCTAACTTAATCTAGCCCACCCCAATACAGAATCCTAGCTCCGCCCCTGGTCATCTCCACCTCTTTTCGAATGTCAAAATCTCACTCACACTTGTTCGTGAGTGCACCTTTTTCTATACTTCAGAAGGCAACACTTATTATTAAGAGCAATGCTATAACTACAACCAAAGAATTACAATTATTTTACAACTTGTGGCCGGTCTCCATTGGAGAGGAGAGAGAATGGATGGGATCGGCTGAAACTATGTTAGCAGGAGGTAAAGTAGATTATAAAGATTTGACGGTAAACTTAGCATTATTGTATTGTTAATATTATGCATGACAACATTGGACGAGGCTCTTAAAAAAATCAAAAAAGAAAAAAAAGAAGAGTATTCCTCTTCTACAAGCTCGAGACAACCGTAAACCAGTCTGAGCAAATCATCCTAGTCACCGTACTTGGATGTCTATACTTGATTTTCGCATCGAAAGAGTGAGATTTTGAAAGAAAACTTTGATTCACATGTTGAAGCACCTTGAAAAGCACTTGTGAAGTTTTCCTAAAAGCACAACTATGTACTAGCTAGCGTTCAAGTCAAGTATTAGTGCACGAGGTTTCAACATTTTTGTGAAGCTTTCCTATCTTTTGGAAGCAAAAAAAGAAAGATGTATTTTAAAAGCTGTTTCTGCTTCTATTCATTATTATTATTATTATTATTATTATTATTATTATTATTATTGTTTTTTTTTTCTCCTCAAAGTCGAGGTGTGTATTGGGTCGGACAGCCTGAAAATTAGTCGGGTCAAAACTGGTCTGGGTTGGCCTGGGCCCGATCAATGGGCCAGTCCGGTCCGGCCCACATTGCTTCCGGGTTCAGACTGGGTCAAGGGTTAGGGCCCGGTAGCCCGACCCGGTCCGTACTCCCTACTGGATCTGGGCTAGGTTAAACTTTTTTAGGCCTGCGGCCTAGCCCGACCCGGTATATATTTGATAAAAATTTAAATTAATACAGAAGTGACGGTTGGGGTGGGGGGGGGGGGGGGGGGGGGGGAGGGGGGGGGGGGGGGGGGGGGGGGGGGGGAGTCAATGAACCCAAGATCTCCCCAACCAATTCTTATCAACCGTTTTGCTAACTAATAGTTTCAATTTGATTTGTGTTAAAAGTGAAAACAAATATAGTATAAATTCAAAACTGGATCCAAATATGTATATTTTTTTTTAAGTTGGCCAGTCCGTGGGCTAACCCGAGTCCGAACCCGGACCCGACTCGATCCGAATCTATCCGGATTTGGGTCCGGACTGGATTTAGATTTTGTAATTTCGGATAAGCCTTGTTCAATCCGATCCTTAATCTGGATTGAGTCCGGCCCGGCTTGGCCCAAGTCCAATCAAATTCGGTCGACAATGGTCCAGGCCGGTCCAGTCCCGCCCACCTCACACCATGATCTCAAAGGCATATAATATACCAAACAAATCCACTGTCATAACTCTCTAGGGACACTTCCGTCATTTTCCGACCACGCACCTGTTTCTCCACGCCAACCCAGGCGTTACCGTTGGCTTTAATAAGTACCAAAGGGATAGAATCAAATCCAGAACAAAAATAACAAAAAAGTGCCGATTAGAAAGAAAAAAAAAAGTAAATAAAAGCCGGCACTCGTTTTCCTCCCACCTCCAAATAAAAACTCAAGTCTCTCAATTCTCATTCTTCTCAATTTTCTCCCAAGTTCTCAAAACTACGTTTTTTTTCTTCTTTCTTCTCCAGCGATGGTGGCGAAAATGATGCGGTGGCGGCCGTGGCCGCCGATCCTCTCCAAGAAGTTCGGTGTCCGGCTCCTCCTCAAGAAGATCGACGGCCTCGACGTCGCCGCCGGCGGCAACGGAGGGGGGGAGGAGAGGGTTCTGATGGCGGAGGTGAGGTGGAAGGGGCCGAAGCTGGCTCTCGGCTCGCTGAGGAGGACGGTGAAGAAGAACTGCACCAAGGAGGAGGAGGTGAAGCCGGGAGCGGGTTCCGTGGAGTGGAACGAGGAGTTCGAGAGCGCATGCACGCTCACTTTCCACAAGGACGACGCCTTCCACCCCTGGGATGTCGAGATTAGGGTTTTCAATGTGAGTCCCGATCACAAAGTCTTGATCTTTAGGATTTTCTCGGTTGGATTGTGTTTCTACATGATTATATTGGAGGTATTTTAGGGATTGTTAGGGTTTTCTTTTTCTTTAGTATGATTGTTAGGTTGTAAAACTGGCATTTTGAAATATTCTTCCTTCTGTTTCCTCCTCGAATTTCTTTCTATTTTGACTCGATACCCAAAATTTATAGTAAAATTGTTTAATTCTATATTTGACTCACAACTTTGTGTAATTTTTCACTCATCTCAATTAGTAGAAATTGGGTTAATTTAAGCGTATTCTGTTCTATTTTAATTGATATGCGTTTCTTTCAAATTTTCATATAGTTTCAGTTTCACTTAATAGGATTATGGAGATGAATTTGCATTGACATGCTGCCTTTCTATTTGGTTTGGTATTTGATCATTTCAAATCAATAGAGTTCCATTTTTTTGCAATTGATAGGATGTCGGGGATCAATTTGCATTGGTTTGATGCCTTCTCTTTATCATGATTGTATAAATGTGAGCTCTGGTAATTCTGGAGATGACTTCTTCATATCTGAAATTAGCTATGAATCAAGTCCGTAGTTGAATATTACTTCCTTTCTTTGTCGGATATAAATAATTTGATGACAATATGGTACAAACTGTAATTTTTTATAGTTCTTGCAAGGTCAATTGTGGGGTGTGTGTGTGCATATATATATATATATATATATATATATATATATATATATATATATATATATAGTGTTATTAGAATTATATCTTGTTTTTTTGGGTGCAATTATAGATTAAAGAAGTTGTAATCTTGGTATATTCTCAAGTATATTATAGGGCTAATTAGCGTTTAGACTCTGGATTTTATATCATCTTAGAGTTTAAGCCCTGACATGTCCAATTGGAGAGTTTGCACCATGGGTTTTTTTTTGGTTTCTTTTTTTCCATTTTACCCTCAACATGAGTACAAGTGCAACAATCAATCCAGGTTGAAAATGAGGGTATCCAGGTTGAAAAATGACGCTATAATGGGAAAAAGTAAACAAAAAATAAAAATCAGGGTCCAACCAATTAGACATGTTAGGACTTAAACTCTAAGCTGGTATATCCAGGGTCTAAAGGCTAATTAGCCCTATATTATATTATCATCTGACTGGCATTTTCTTGCATTATATGATTTTTTTTGTGTTGAATCAGAAGTTTATTGGGGCCATTTACAAGTGAGAATATATTTTTTCTTTCTTTCTTTCTTTCTATTATTGTGGGATTCGGTTCAAGGGTTTATTATATTTAATTTGTAGTTGCGTAGTAATATGTTCTATTATCCTCTCTACCCTTGCCCAACACTTGTCCTTTGCTCAACTGGAAAGAAATATGGAGTTCGATTTATTCTTTTATGCATTCCATGAATAGAGGATTGGAATCTATGACCTGTATATGCTTCTTCCTCACTTTTTCTTTGTCTTTTTGCTATTGGTTTGAATGATACAATTGGTCCTGTCGGAATCTGGCTTTGTGTCCACGTCTCCGACAAATATGGATATCCTTTATCCATCAATCAGAATAGGATGCAAATATGTAAATACCTTCAGAACCGAGCCTACCAAATAGTATTCTAAACAATACCCTAACAATTACTGAAGGTTTTAAAATACACCAATGCTTTAACCTCCTGCTATGTTTCATGGACACGGCAAAATGACATTCGTATCCGAATTGTGTCCGTAGCTGTGTCTGTATTCATGCATCATAGGTAACTACCATTGTACCAATTTGAAAATGTCCGCAACCTGTATCCGTATTGTGTACGTATCCATGCCCGTACTTGTGCAAAATAGACCCTCTGCTTACGGCCCTAAATTTTTTATGCTACTCACATTCTAGCATGCATCTAAGGCCTAGATATGTACATATTCATGTATGTATATATTATTATTATCTTAATGATATATATGTATATAGGTTTAGATAGTAAATAATATCTTCTGTCTAGATAAATTTTGGCACAACTCTACATATCCCCAGCTATGTTTTGGGACCCTCTGTAACATAAACATTGGATAACCGTGTCCAGAATGCATGTCAAGCTAGGGAATAAGTGGATACATGTCAGGCTTTCATACGCTCCTTTGTGGCATGTCATTTAAAATACTATTCATATGAAAGTACCTAAATTCGAATTATCTAAATAGTATCTGAATAATAATTCTAACAGTTGAAAACAAGCAACACTGTAGATCCCCACTTACTGCCCATAAATTTTGTTCTACTCACATTCTTCAAAATTTTTAGCTAGAATATATTCCACTCACCTAAAGACTTGTCTTTTATTCTTATGTTGAATTTGTATTATATGGTAGGTGTCTAAAGCATTATTCTTAGAATCTAGTGTGAAACTAGTTTCCTCTCTATTCTCGAGTCTTATCTGATAGTGACAGTCCTATTTATATTCATGTCTAATCCTATTTTTATCAAATTTAACCAAAAAGGAATATCTATGATGCACCGACTGGTATGACTACCAGAGTCTTGTAAAATAGTGTCGGTTCTATTTATGTTAATTTTCCATCCTAGTTTTTATCAGCTTTAACCAAAAATGAGTATCTATAATGCACCAACCGTTATGACTACTGTAGCCTAAAAGCGAAGGTTCTATTACTTTGTAAAGCATTTATTGTTTTAAAAAGTAGATATAATTTAGTTCCTGCCTATCTCGAATCTTATTTATTAGTGGAGGTCTTATTTATATGCTTCTTTGATCAAAATTTTCAATCGTTTGTGCCAGATATGGACATTGAATTCTGTATTTGAATGAGTATTATGTCTGTATTCATTTTCACTATGAGAAACAAATGAAAATAGTTTTCCATCTGTAATGTTTCCATTCAAAATTTGTTTTGGAGGACTAGTTATGTATCTGTTATATTTGATCCGTCCGTAGGGAATTTTGGTCCAAATCCTAAATATGTTCCCCTTTTGCATTTCTTCGAATTCTTTCTTCACGGATATCATATTTGGAATAGTTTTCTTACCACTCTGAAGAACTTTCTCTCTTTTTATTCGAAAGAAAATAGAATACTGTTTTCCTAGAGGATAAGCTGCAATATATTTGTTTTTCCAAAAAGAAATAAAAGACTTACAAAAGCAACTTGCACACAAATCCTAAATCTTGCTCTTGTATTGAGTTTGGAGACATTTGGGTGTATGAAGCATGATTCTTTAGAAATGTATATTGGATTTTGTTTCCTTTGAATTTCTGAGATCTATCCTACTGATATTCTAATTAGACCAACTTTATTCATTTCGGCCAAATATGGACATAGCTTTCACTATTTCTAAAACTATCTTGTTTTATTTGTTTCCGCTGTAAGAAAACAAATAAAAACAGGTTTATATTCTCACTGTTCCTATCTGCTCCACGTACTACCCTAATTCTTGTGCATAATACCCATGTTCTTGTGCATCTTTTCCTTTTCTTTCCTTTCTCTTTTCTAGACTTGAAAGTATTTTGAGGACTTAATTTTGAACCTTTAATTATAATGTTAAACTAAATTTTACACACAAACTTTCGGTGGTAATGTTGTGATTATCAAGGTTAGATGTGTTGTTTTTACGAGATTAAAATTAACATTGTTCAAGCCTTCATAATTTATCTTTATGGTTATCATCATATCATTGTTTGAAACCATTATAGACGATCTTCTACTGTTTGTTGAAAATTGTCACAGATGTAAAGCTTATAATAGTAGGTGTGACATACATGAGACCAACTTTGGATCTATGGTTTTTATTTCGTCATCCACCATTCCCTATTAATAGGTGCTGTTTTTATTGCACAGATTATTTTCTTTTACTATATTAAATTATTACTCGCAAAAGTGTTTGTTGATCAGCTAGTTCTTTATGTCCTTTCATATCATTGTTTGAAACCATTTTAGATGATCTTCTAGTGTTTGTTGAAAATTGTCACAGATCAAAGCAAGCTTATAATAGTTGGTTATCTTCATATCATTGTTTGAAACCATTATAGTCTTCTACTGTTTGTTGAAAATTGTCACGCAGATCAAAGCAAGCTTATAATAGTAGGTGTGACATACGTGAGACCAACTTTGTTTCTATGGTTTTTATTTCGTCATCCACCATTCCCTATTAATAGGTGCTGTTTTTATTGCAGAGATTATTTTCTTTTAGGCTGTGTTTGATTGCAAGGTGGAAAATATGTGGGAAAGAAATTAATTCCATGGAATTATTTTCCTAGGAAAAAAATTCCATGGAATTTTAAAAAATTTCCACGGAAAACTTAATTTAGATGTTTGATTGTCATTATTTTCCACGGAAAATAGTTATTTTCCATGGAAAATGATATTTTCCTATCGGTTGGACAAGTTTCATTTTCCACCATTTTAGAAGAAAATATGGAAAATGATAGTTTTTTGGAAAATAATTCCATGGAAAATATAAGATATCAAACACTACAATTGGTGGAAAATTTGTGATGGAAATATTTTCCATGGAAAAGAAGACTAATCAAACACAGCCTTAGTATATTAAATTATTACTTGCAAAAGTGTTTGTTGATCAGCTAGTTGTTTATGTACGTTCTTGGCTTCACAAATAAGTTCTGCTTATTTGCAACATTTCTTCATGTTCGGGAAACTAGGTACATAGTTGACATAACACAATTGATTGAATTTTATAAATTAATACTGAATTCTGTCTGAGAGAATATATACCCTGTAATTTGAGGTGTAGTATGATAGCTGGTAGTCTTCATTTTGTTAGTCGCTAGATACTCTTTGTTCGCGTGTATTCTCATCCATAATTAATTAAACAAATAAAAACTAATATAACAATAAGTTATCTCAAAAGATATTACAGTAATTATCTTATAGTTTATTCTTTATGGTCCAATCATAAATTGCTTGTGAATCACTTGAGAAAGATTTTAACCTTGCTTTCTCCCCTTGTCCAGGGCTTAAAACAAGGGCCTAAGAATAAGGCATCTCTTATTGGAATGGCTTTGTTGAATCTTGCCGAGTTTGCTTCTACTGCAGAAGAGATCGAGATCAATCTTCCTTTGTTGCTTCCAGGGGGTAATGCTGAGTCTCATCTATCACTTACTGTAAGTATATTTGACTCCTTCGATATTTACATTTCATTTTCTTATTCAACCTAGATGTTTAGAGCATTATATTGATGTCAATTGTTGAGTGTCATATTGCAACTAAATTGATACGGTCAATCTTTCCATCCTTGTCTATTAACCTTGTCAGGATTAACAGCAGACATGTTCTATTAATTTTTTCCTTGACATTAAATTCAAAATATTATTTGCCATGTATCGCCACCTGTTTTCAATATTTTCCTTATCATATGACAGCAGAGTTTTATATTACCTTCTTATTTGAAGTTACTTAGAAGTCTTAGTTACTGTGTGTTGCGATCCATTGTTAGTACTTCCCATTCAATTTGTTTCCGTTACCTTAACTATGTATTTATACTGCAGATGGCTCTCAGCCTATTGGAGTTGAGAACATCCCAGGAATCATCAGATATAATGCAGTCTATGGTGACAGCTTGCTTGTCTCCTCCCTCTGGAGATGCTCCTTCTGAGAAAGATGAGATTTCTGCTCTTAAAGCTGGATTTAGAAGAGTTAAAATTCTTATGTCAACTAAAAAGACCAAGAAGACGGAGGATGAAGGGAGTGACGGAAGATGTTCTACTAGGAGTGAGGATGTTGAGTATACTTACCCATTTGACACGGATTCCCTTGATGACGATCCTGATGAAGGAGAACTAGAAGATGGGAAAGAGGGTTGTAGTATCAGAAAGTCCTTCAGCTATGGTACTTTGGCAACTGCAAACTGTGTCGGTGGTTCAGTTTATTGCGATATGAAAATAAATAGAGAGTTTGAGGATTGGATCTATTACAGTCATCGGAGGTCAGATGTGGGATGTTCCCATGTGGAGGATATGAAATCAGCCGTTCCAATAGAGTCTTTGTTGCAGACTTCAAAAAGGAGCATTCTTCCATGGAAAAAGAGGAAGTTGAACTTCAGATCACCCAAAGCAAAAGGTGAACCTTTGTTGAAGAAGGGGTATGGAGAAGAGGGTGGGGATGACATTGACTATGATAGGCGGCAGCTAAGTTCCTCGGATGAATCTCTCTCTCTAGGGGTATATTCTAATTGCCTTATGTTCTACTTTTTCATTTGTCTGCATCGTTCTCACGTTTATTAGTTTTATGCCCTCTAAATTTTAACTAGATGAGCTCTAGACTATCTTCATTAATGTTTTTCAATTATTCACAATCTTGATTGTAAATATGCTAATATTTGGTTCTACTTTTCTTAGGTTAAGTGGCAAATTAGATCATTTATGCTGCTACTAAAATAATTAGATCATTTTTTAACTTTTGGTTTCATAGATAATAATTGGATTACTTTCTGCAGAGGTACATGGGGAATTGTGATCTTGCTGCAAATTCCCCATCTATATCCCACTTTGGTGATGACAATTTTGCAGTCGGAAGCTGGGAATTAAAGGAAGTGGTAAGCCGTGACGGGCATATGAAGCTCTGCACCAAGGTTTTCTTTGCATCCATCGATCAACGAAGTGAGCAAGCGGCCGGCGAGAGTGCATGCACTGCCCTTGTTGCTGTTATTGCCGACTGGTTTCAGTCCAATCAGGATGCAATGCCCATAAAGTCTCAGTTTGACAGCCTCATCCGTGAAGGCTCCCTTGAGTGGAGGAATCTTTGCGAGAATGAGACATATCGTGAGAGATTTCCTGACAAGCATTTTGATCTCGAAACGGTCCTCCAGGCAAAGGTCCGCCCTCTATCTGTTGTCTCGGGGAAGTCCTTCATTGGGTTCTTTCATCCCGAAGGGATGGATGAAAACAGTGGCTTCGAGTTCCTTGATGGTGCAATGTGCTTTGACAGCATCTGGGATGAGATTAGTCGAGCTGGGTCGGAATGCCCGCCCGACGGGTGCCCACAGGTCTATGTAGTGAGCTGGAATGATCATTTTTTCGTTCTAATAGTTGAACGTGATGCATATTACATCATAGACACACTCGGAGAGAGGCTTTATGAAGGTTGTGACCAAGCTTACATACTGAAGTTTGACGGAAGCACATCGATACACAAAATTCAGAGCGAGAGCGAACCTACCGGCAGCGAGGTCCAGCTGAAGAAAGGCAGCAAGGAGGGCTCCAATAATGAGGAAGTTAGAGAGAATGGCAGTGCGGCTGAAGAGCTGGTGTGCAGGGGGAAGGAGTCATCCAAGGAGTACATCAAGAGCTTCCTGGCTGCTATTCCTATCAGGCAACTTCAGGCTGATATCAAGAAAGGGCGGATGGCTTCTACCCCACTGCATCAGCGTCTCCAGATTGAGTTCCACTATACTGAGCCTGCCAAGGATGTTGGTCCAACGGTGTCGTCAGTCGCCCAATCCGAAGAGTTTGTACAGCAGGAAGATCTTTTTCCGATCTCCGTAAATGAGGAGTCTTCTGGTCAGGAAGTTTTGGCCATCGCAGATTCAGGAACATCCTCGGATGATTTTTTCTTACGGCAGGATGACGATAGCGAGAGGAGGCAGCTGCAGCTCCCGAAAGAGAGCCAGTACCAGCAGTTGCAGCAGCATTTTCTCTAACACCGGCAGTCAAGGTTGTATAGAAATGTCATGGATGTGATGTGGCCTAGTGCTTACCATCTTTAATCTAAATGTTTTTTTTAGGTGTCCTTTTCTCCGGCCTGGCAAATGCCAAGGGGATTCGAACCTGCGTATTCCGCGCCGGGGCTCCGTTGTTACCACTAGGCCACAAATCACGGACTCTTTAATCTAAATGTTAATAATAAGTGAGACGTACAG
Source organism: Iris pallida (assembly GCA_029216955.1). Classification (NCBI taxonomy): domain Eukaryota; kingdom Viridiplantae; phylum Streptophyta; class Magnoliopsida; order Asparagales; family Iridaceae; genus Iris; species Iris pallida. The sequence goes on along the minus strand of JANAVB010021791.1, from coordinate 1,462,380 downwards.
AAATCCCACAAAGTGGGAGTTACCGTCAACTGACGATGTTGTACCTGTGTCCAGTTTTCTGTACAGAAACGGTTGTTCAAATATAGTGTTTTTTGTTGACTCCGATAAATGAACTCTTTCATAGTCAAATCATTAATATTTTATAGAGGAATGGGTTTCTTTATAAAGTTGACATCTCAAAGCATTAGACCTTCTGGAAGAGAAGGAAAGGGTGTGCTTGTTGATGGGGACTCTATGAATTTGTAGAAGATTTGTTTGGTCTATGACTGGTTCCATCTTTGTTTATAGATGATGTTAAACTGAGGTCATGGTGTGAATCTATCATATTTATGCACAGAACGCGGTTTGGATTGGTTTGACCTGCTGGTGAGCACTGGGCGGGATATGGTCGGTGGTGGTAGAATCAAAATAATTATCAATTGTCTACCGGCTGCGGTCATCCGCGGGACATGATTCTTTTCATTCTTTAGAGATGATTTTTTTTTTTTTTTTTTGGAAACCGATGGCGTAAATAATGAACTGATGTATAATCTAAAGAGGAAACTCTACGTCTCGGTAATATTTAAAAAAAAGAAGCTAGATTTTGATATAGGAAAAATACTATACGTATCTTTCTACATACGTAGCGGGACCGGTCATTTTTGAGGTCCCTAGCAAAAATAAAAAAATAGGACCTTAAGAAGAACTCTAAATAAATCACAAATAAATTGAATAAAACATATAAGTAAATTTAAAACTCTTGATACAATATAGTGTTGAATAAGATGCACAAGTACTCAAAATAAAATCCAAATAATTTGGAAGAGGCGGGTGATGAATTGATGAATAAATTACAAGTGAATGGTGGGGCAATATATATAGACCCGTAGAAAAAAAAAATCAAATAATAACAGGCTACTCTCCTTGGGACCGATCATATGTATACTTGAAATTCTTGCTAATTTTTAAATATTTGCCCAAAAATAAATTAATAATTTTTTTCTAATTTCCAAATTATATTGATTTTTTTTCCAATTTATATAGGTAAATATATATTAAAGTCAAAAAATTGGGGCCATGTGCCTTGGGGTGTAGGGGTGGAGGGGGGTGGCGCTCTGTACGGTCGCAAATGTTGCTCCCCTCAGGACTGACCCTGACACATGGTAGTTTGGTGGAAGCGAATATGTCAAGGTTGGCACGTCGAAACACATCGATGGAGGACGTAGAAGCGAAACAAAGATAACCAATGCCACTTAAACGACGGGTCCTAAGCCGTACCATTTCATGTGCTTTCAGGTGCTTTCATGTGCTTACCCCTAGCCGGTCACATACTTAGTTATATTTCAAATATAGTACACACATGTTCAGGAGATATACCTTGTACTTATTTCCTATGATTCCATGATATCATGTTCTTTCAGGTGCTCACATATCATGTTCTTACATACCATGTTCTTTCATGTACTTTACATACTGTTTCTTTCATGTACTTATTCACCTGTTCTTTCCTGTACTTTCCATGTTTCCTCGTACTTTCATATCATGATGTCTTGTTCATTACCTAGAATTGTACTTGCTCCGCTCCTGAATAGGATATGTTGCAGGTGAGATGGAGGCCTTGTGCGACACTTACTATGGTCAGGATATTGTTTTCCCTGCTGAGCCAGCTGGAGCTGCTTGTGACCTAGAGGCTGCAGAAGCCTAGAGCTTCTCTTAGTATTTCCTATTATTTTTTTCATGTATTGAGACTAGCAGACTTCTTTCATTTGTTGAATGTAATAAGTCAGATATTGTACTTACTCTGGTTGGGACACATTTATATAGATGCTGTAATTTCATTCATGTTCATATTATCTGGTTAGTTTTCCTAGATTGGTACAGCTTACTTTGTTGTGTCTAACAACAAAGGCTGAGCGTGTCCGACTCGTATCCGGTTATTCGGAAGCGGATCGTGACAAATAAGTCAGATATTGTACTTACTCTGGTTGGGACACATTTATATAGATGCTGTGATTTCATTCATGTTCATATTATCTGGTTAGTTTCCCTAGATTGGTACAGCTTACTTTGTTGTGTCTAACAACAAAGGCTGGGTGTGTCCGACTCGTATCCGGTTATTCGGGAGCGGGTCGTGACATGTTTTTAGTGGTGGCCTATGCAGGTCTATCCTAATGGTACCTAGGTCTTAGTGTACTATTGGGGGACTTGATTACACTAGGAAAACTTGATCACAACATAGGAAAATTGGAAAATAAGGGTATATCAGGTATATTGATATTCTATAAACACTTGTTGTATTTAGGTTTAGGTTATTTTAACAGTTTTCTGTTTTTCAGATAGTTCAAAAGCACGCAACACCGGGACAGTCGATCTACCTACACTTGAAGGTTTCGAGCTTCCACTACCTTCTATCGCCACTACTATCCCCATGGGTAGTACGCAGTTGACGAAGAGATTTCAAGAGCTCCTTGACACCAGCAGGCCGTCCTTTCCTAATCCAGACTTGCAAATGCATTTCCCGAGTTAGAGAGGACTTCCAGACTATCAGACCTTAGATTTCCCCGACACCAAGCGCATATCTTGCACCAAGGAGCAGATCGAGAACCTGGAGTTACCAGTGAAGATCACCCAAGTTTCTGAGGACCCGACTTCTCTGAAGATTAGAGCCACCAGCCAGGAGATCCAGAATGTAGCACAGACAATAGGACACAACGGGAAATTGAAGCTCGAGAGGAGCATGAAGACTTATGATGAAGATAACAACTACTGTGGATCCGTAAAGCGTCGCCACACTCGGACAACACTTCTTCAGCCAGCAGGAGATTCAGATTCAGTCGGCTATCATTTGTATTTTCTGCCGCAGCTCAGGACACCACTACGACGAATGCCGTAAATGACGGAGGCTACGCTTGTACTGTGGATCACCTACTCACCAAGTCAAAGATTGTCCGGAGATCATTGATCGCATTGCCCGAGAACAAGCACGAGGAGCACCAGGACTGCAGCAGAAGGACCCGTCTCTCCAGATTCAGCAGCTATATGGAGCATTACCGCATGGACCAGTCTACGTCAGGACAGTGAAGAAGATTGAAGTGATTCCAGTCCCGGAGGAAATATTGAAGATAAATTGAAGATAGAAGATTTCTTTCGCATGGTTGAGAAAACCATGTGTCTTGATTCGCAATCCAGCCTCCCTTAAATTTCTTTAAGCACCTAGATCATTTCTTGAAACTTCTTGTTTCCATTTTGAAACCTTGATTGATATTCGAAACTTATTTCGAGATATTGTTTTCTATTCGGTAAACTTGTTTCAGATCCACAATTTGATAATTGTTTGAAATCCATTAATCGATACCGTTTGCATATTCATCATTCATGACTTTATTTCCTAGTGTTGGCTCCTATTTGGAAATTTTGTTTCTTTATCAAACTTCGTGTTAATTGATATTTAATCGTTTCTCGATATTTTACTTCGAAATCATATTCCTCATTCGAAACTTGTTTAAAGCTCCGTCCTATGCAGACATTGTTGCAAATACCTTTGAGGGTTTTGAAGATTTCGTTTCCTACTCGAGACTTGTTTCCTCCTCATTCTTGACTTTGATTTTTAGTCGAGAGTTGTTGGTCCACTATTTTTGTTCGATCTTGTCTTCTATCCAAGATTTTGCTTGTTTCATGGATACTTGTTCCTACTCGTTTATTGATATTCTGTTCGCTAATCAAACTTGTACTATTCCAGAATTATTTCTACTTGAAATACCATTCTGAAACCTTGTTTGAACCTTCGCTTCTATTGATGCTTGTTTGAGATTCTATTTCCTATTTTTGACTTTATTCGGGAATTGTCCTCTATTTACGATTTGTTACTATTGAGATTAGCCTGTTTCATATTTACGATCCAATACCTTGTTTCCTATTGAAACCTGTTTTCTAGTTACTATTCAAAATCTTGATTTCTCGTTGAGATTTTCTATTCGAGATTTTGTTCCTTATTCACGACTTTGTTGATACTTGATTTTCTATTTTTCCACTATGTACCTTATTGGATATTTCGTTTACTATTCAAGTTTTTACTCGAGATTTCATTGTTATTCGAGATTTTATTTAAACTTGTTTCTAGTGCGGAATTTTATTTCTTATTTTGAAACTTGTCTCCTATCTGATACCTTGTTTCAGTTCATCCTTCGAGACTCTGTTATCCCTTTGGGAAGGATAATGTCCTATATATGGAATCTTGTTACCATTCCAGATATCAGTTAAAATTTCGTTATAATTTGAAATTTTGTTCCCTGTCTGAAATTTTAAATCTCCCTGGCTGCCCTTTTGTACTCACTGATTGGATCCCTTGTCATTTTTAGTACCTAATAAACTCTTGTATTCTAACAGTCAGGTAACTTCACCATTTTCGTGACTTGGACTATTGAAACTCATTTTGAATTCCTTGAAACTCTTTTGAAATTCCTAGGGATAAAGTCGAGAGGCTATTTGATGACCTACTATGGCATGACAGTTGCGCGCTGCAGCCATTAGCTGGATTATGGAGACTGAGGGTTCACTGCAGCCAGTAGCGCACTGGCGAGGCAGGAACTTTAAGTTGAAGTGATTTCAAACAATCATAGGTTTTTGAGTATTGTCGAGACTTTGTCCTATTCTTCATGTCTCGATCTTTTGGGATGTGTCGTCAATGATTGTTGAAAATGGATAAGGTTGACAGAATATTCGGTGACATATTGTTATTTGAGTCACAGAGCCGAAAGTCCACTGCAGTCAGATATATACTGGCGGTGTAGGGATTACAAGCAAAGCGATTTCAAATACCTATATGTTCTCGGGTATCATGGAAACTATATCCCTTTTTATATGATTATTGGTTTTTGAGAATCACAGATCCTTGCACATTCATCCTGATTTGATACTGTATCTCCTGAGTATTGCATACGTCTCCTCAATCAACCATTGCTAAATTTTCCTTCTAGCACTTTATCGTTAGATCATTGAATTCCTCAAAATTGTATATTACAATATTATGATTCCGTATTTCGTTGTGTCTTGTCTAAACTTCAATCTTAAATCATGTCTATTTGACCATGTTTTCCTATCTTGTCCTGGTCCACTTCTATTAAACTATCGATTTTTTTTTATCGTACTTAATAGTTTGTGTCTTCATGATTTTGCTCCTCTAAGTTGTAATTGAACTTCATTCCATTCGTGCCTATTTAATCCTTGATCATTGTTAGATCGTATTATTTTTGTGTGTAATTATCGTATTTGATCTCAAAGGCTCAGGGCGTCTCAGAGTTGCACAGGATCGGCAGAAGTACTGGGTGGACAGCAGCAGACGGCCACTGGAGTTTGCAGTTGGAGATAGAGTGTTCCTGAAGATCTTGCTGACTAGGGGCGTCATTCGTTTCGGCAGAGGCGGAAAGCTCAGTCCGAGGTTCATCGAGCCTTTCGACGTGACAGCACAAATTGGTGAGGTGGCATATCGACTGGCGCTTCCAGCTAGCTTGGAGGGAGTGCACGATGTTTTCACGTGTCTCAGCTGCGACGCTACATTTCGGACCCGAGCCATGCGGTGGACTATTAAGAGCTAGAGGTGGGTCTGAACTTGACCTACGAGGAGCAGCCGGTGGAGATCCTGGACCGGAGGAAAAAGCGACTGCGGAACCAGACCATTCCCCTTGTTCGCGTTATGTGGAGACATCACTCTCCGGGAGAGTCCACATGGGAGCGCGAGGACGAGATGCGGGAGCGCTATCCCACTCTGTTTGATTGATTAGATTGTACTCTATTTTGTGGAAATCTATTTTCAATGAAGGACTGGTGTTGGACTTCTGTGATTTGCTGAGTTTTATTTTAGTCCCTTGAATTTCGAGGACGAAATTTATTTTTAGGGGGGGGAGATTTGTAACTCCACCTCCCTGATTTTTTTTAAAATAAATATAAATATGTGAAGTTTACCTATTGAATTAATAAGTTTTGGTTTGGTTGATTTCCTAAATAACTAGGAGATAGAAATTGCATAAGTCCTTATGTTCAGCCCAATGGGCTTAAACCCAATCCATTTAATTGAATTCCTTACTAAGTTAGTCTCTCAAAAGCCAGGGCCTTCCCTTCTTCTCAGCCCAAACACTTGGTTTTGAATTCTTTTAAAACCTCTGTTACTGCAATCGAATGGCTCAATGCACCAAGCCTGCAACTCTTGAGAATTCAAATTTTTCCCATCCGTTTTCTCTCTCCTCTAACAGAATTGTCAGAGAGGGACAGTGTGGAGATTTCCCGCCAGGTGGTAGCCTGAGCCTCACGCTACTAACTGTCCATTTAAGGAACCAATCGTTCATTCTTCCTTCCTCATTCTACCATTGATTCGGTGGAAAGTTCTTCTTCCCTAAATCTCAATTTCAACCAGAGAAGAAGCTATGGCGATGCAGCTCAGTAGAAGCACCTTCGAAGGACTGATCGACATGGGATCTCAGTGATTGGTCCATTAGAAGTTCCAGGCGATGACAGCAAGGAATCAACACCTCTTCAATCCTTAATTTCGTGGTAAGTCCATCGATCGATCTTAATTCCATGAATTCGAATGAAGATCTTCATCCAATCATTTTTCCTTCGTTTTGATCGAATCTGTGCTTACAACCAGTGGAACAAGTGATCGACGAATTGTCTCCAAGGAATTATCAAGGAGAATTCATCGAGTGTTCATGACAGAGGTTATGATTCGATTCTTCGTTCATATTCATTTTGGGTTCCGATCTGATGAATGAACGATTGTTGATTCTTCCCAGGATACATATTAGATCGTTGGAAGCATTTAAGACCTCTTCCTCATCAATTCGATCCAAACACTCGAGATTGTAAGTACCAAATCTCCTTTTATTTTGAATATGCTTTGGTACATTCTTATTGAATTGTTTTCCAAGTAAAATCAATTTTTGGGATCCTTGAATTTTCTTGATAGCACTTAAGAAGATCGAGAGTTGTGCTAAATCCTAATTCGATCAGCTGATTGTTCATAAAACTCAGGTAATCATCTATTACTGCTATGTTACCTTTTAATTTGAAGTATCGGGTTCATGAGTGCATCAGAACATCAATACTAGAATTATGGCCCTATTTTTGATATGTGTTAGTTAGGAATTTAAGTATCAGTATTTATAACAGGAGGATGTTGTAGCATTTCGAGTGACATTGAGATTAGTTAGTGTAGCAGTATTTTCAATACTTGTTCACTGTTTTGGATGTGTAGATCAATTCTCAGTCTTCAATATAATTCCATCCTCCACTCTAACTGTGAGATGTGTATATTTGAAGGAACCTGGGACAGGTTGATGTTTTGGTTCAGAACAGGACACCTATATTAGTTGATATTAACTAATTATGCCATGTCCTGATGTCCTGGGGGGAAAAGGCTGATCTGAGTGTTATTTGGGTTGGCTGCATGAAGGCTTGCTGAATTTGAATCTATAGAACTGATACACATTGGACTTTAGGATTGTGTTGAACTGTTTTGAAGTCTGATAGCTGATACCTGAGAGTCTCAGGAAAAACCTGAGACACTTGATATATTCCTGTATAATCCAGGAATCTGCAACCTATTGGCAGGAGATGATTTGCTCAGGAAGCAATAACTGTCCTGGTATAGGACTGAAATCTTCCATTTTATTGAACCTGTGTGGGACTGGAAGATTGATATGCAATCTAGGAACTGGTTTAAAAGTAGATTTATGTTGTTACTGAAATGTATCTAAGTATAGGTAGACTTAGTTGTATGTTAAAATACTTCTGGGACTCAAATTCAGACTGAGGGTAGTAAACTGGAACGAATTCAAGTGCTCTGGACTCAACATTATAGCACTTAGAGGTCCATTCTCAGGAAATCTGAGAAGTCCAGTCCATTTTCAGGAAATCTGAGACTTGAGGATGTTGTCTCAGGAATTATACCTGAGAGCAAACTCAGGTGACTGATGAGTTTCAGGGAATATACCTGAGACATTAGTTCATATTGTTTCAGGGAAACCTGAGGTATTTAAGTCCAGATTGTTTCAGGAAACCTGAGAAGTCTCAAGGTAGCTGAGACTCTTGAGAATGTGTGTCTCAGGAAACCTGAGAGCATACTTAGGGGACTGAGAGTCTCAGGAATCAGGAGACTTGAAGTTCAGGAATCAGGAAACCTGAGAGACTCTGGAATCTGGGATTTGAGAGTTCAGTTCATTCTCAGTAATATTGAGGAATGACTCATGAAGTTCCCAGTTTAGGATTGATTGTTCCCATATTGTAATTTTGGACTAATAGATAAGAAATTTGAACCTAGAACTAGATTGTTCAGTATTTTTAAGACTGAATACACCATAGGGTGATATCTGAACATCTATGGACTGTCAAGGTGCAGGACATATTAAGTAGGGACTGTTTGATGCTAAGGATGGAACCAACTGGTTTTTACCCTGAGATAACATATGGACACCTAGCAGTTGGCTTAGAGTTTTGGTTGTGACCACATTGGTATTGTGTATGACAATTAAGTAATCATAAAGGCCTTGATAGAACCTAGTAGGAGAAATCCTTAACTATTGCATTTGTCTAGTACTAGGTTATGTAATTATATATAAGGAGGTTAAGGAGAGGTAAGTCTTCTATTAGAGTTTTAATTATAGAGTAACAAGTCATGAATAAGATAAGTTTAAAATATTAAACGAAGTTGTTAAGTGAACTTTTAGACTAGGATTATTTACCTACATTTGTAGACTTATCATTTGTAAATCAATTACTTACAGGAGGACATCCAGTTTCTTTGGTTACTTGTACTTTCCTGGAGCAAGGCAAGTACACTCTACGGTCTTGTGCATTTTATTTTATCCTGTGCTTTCTTGATTGACACATTACAACACGTCATGTACTTTCTGGTGCTCTTGTTCCTTGTTCTTATTACTTGTACCTGGGGTGGGGAAATATACTATCTATGTGACCAATCCCAAAGAAACAACTCAGGTGTGTTTAGCTTAGACCCCGTATCGTGCACGCGGGTCCTAAGCCGTACCATTTTATGTGCTTTCAGGTGCTTTCATGTGCTTACCCCTAGCCGGTCACATACTTAGTTATATTTCAAATATAGTACACACATGTTCAGGAGATATACCTTGTACTTATTTTCTGTGATTCCATGATATCATGTTCTTTCAGGTGCTTACATATCATGTTCTTTCATGTTCTTACATACCATGTTCTTTCATGTACTTTACATACTGTTTCTTTCATGTACTTATTCACCTGTTCTTTCCTGTACTTTTCATGTTTCCTCGTACTTTCATATCATGATGTCTTGTTCATTACCTAGAATTGTACTTGCTCCGCTCCTGAATAGGATATGTTACAGGTGAGATGGAGGCCTTGTGCGACACTTACTATGGTCATGATATTGTTTTCCCTGCTGAGCCAGCTGGAGCTGCTTGTGACCTAGAGGCTGCAGAAGCCTAGAGCTTCTCTTAGTATTTCCTATTATTTTTTTTCACGTATTGAGACTAGCAGACTTTTTTCATTTGTTGAATGTAATAAGTCAGATATTGTACTTACTCTGGTTGGGACATATTTATATAGATGCTGTGATTTCATTCATGTTCATATTATCTGGTTAGTTTCCCTAGATTGGTACAGCTTACTTTGTTGTGTCTAACAACAAAGGCTGGGCATGTCCGACTCGTATCCGAATGTTTCATGTGTCCAAATTAACGAACGATTTCGAATCCATGAGCATTGGAATCCATAAAGAAGAAGAAGAGAACAAATCCCAATGAAAGAAGTAGTATTATTATTACCAAAAGCAGGCTAGAGTAATACTAAAAAAATTAAAGTCGAATCCAAATTTGGCAATATGTAGACTCCCTTGAAACGAATTAGACCAGTCAACCGATTCGTCAAGTTGACCAGTTGCGCTCGTGCATCAATTTTCTTTGCTGGACTGAACTCGTCGTTAATTAAGTAACTTATGTAACTGATTTGGATTTTAATTTTTTAAAAGATAATTATATGGAAGACTACCCTGGACCCCTAGATAGACTCTAGACATTGTCCTATGTAATGTCTCACTCCGTACGGTGCATTTGGTTGGTTTGTTCGTGTAGTGCCCCGCCCCTGGCGGTTCACTACATAATACCCGTGGTTTGCTAACTCAATCTTGACTGAATATTGGAGAAACTTTGTCGATATGGATTGATAACGGACAAAATACAATGAACCTTTCCAACTCATGGATCGGCTTCTGTTGAAATAAGTCCAAGAGTTCCCGTTGGATTTTTATCGTTTCTTGATTTTGATGAATGTATTTTCGTGTTTGTTTTCGATAATTGGTTTCATTGTTCGCTTTCATCGTATTTCGCATTCATTCGAAATCTTGAGATAAAGATATCGAAATATGCTAATTAAAAGTTGGTGCAAATGCAGGACGCATAGGCAAGACGTGATCTTTGCGTGAAGCTCCCCCTTCTCTCAAATAGATTCATTTCGGTGAGTTACTTTGATCGGGTGATCCTTTATCTTCACACTTTAACAAAATGATCTCTAGTCCATTCTTTTGTTGCGTCCCTGCGATCAATGATACCATAACAACAAAAGATAAGCTAAAAATGAGTTATATGTTGGGATCATAAAACTATTGTTGTACTTATTTCAAGTAAATGAATGGATTTTCCTTTATCAGTATGCTCTAAGTGTTAGACACATATAGAAAAACTTGTATTTATTGCAATGAATGAGAAGCAAATGATAAGAAAGGAGTTATGGTTTCGTAACAAGAAGAAGAAAAAGCACGAACGAATGTGTTGTTTAACTGTTGTACTGTTAAGTTTTATCTGATAGAAATATAGACCATGCATTGGTCTCGGACAACTTGTGCACAAGGTAATGATCTCTCAGGCGGTTCCTAGGGCATTGGGAATCGCTCGACCTAGGAGAGATTATAATGGTAACTTGAGGTAAAGAAACCTTGTGATCAGGAGCATGTTGTATCTATTAATGAAGAGATGAACTATGAGTCACAACTGCTAATCATGGAAAGTGATTCATGGACCACCATGTAGTTAGGTTTCATGTATATAATAAGAATATTACAAACCTAACACTGAATGAAGAGACAGAACATAAGTTTTGTACATATATGCAAATTGTGCTAATCTTTATCTTGTACAAGGATGGATCACGACTGTGGATAAGAATCACTGTATATGTGATAAAAAAATTTATTGTTTATATTTTTTTTCTTATGAATTGTTTAAAAAGAACCTAGACAAGTAGAAAGATCACTTAATAATTAGTTGCTAGATGTACATGTTTACTTAGTGTTGATTTAGATGAGTTCGATCACAGCTGCTCACCAGTATGTGTTATATACTGACCCATGTTATGGGCATCATTTCAGATAGCAAGAGACAATATGATATTGACATGCGCTAGAAGCTTGTCCAATCCAGTAAAGCCTTTCAGTTCAAGTTTAGCATTTTTTGAAGGTGTTTTTTTTTCTTTCTTTATATGATGTATGGGCATTGTGGCTATTTTTAAAAGTTCCAAAAGAAAGATGTAAGCCAACTATGTCATCTTGAGTCGCAAGCAAGAGTACTATGTAATCCTTTTTAAGTTATCAACAAATAAGTTATTTTATTTCCTATCTCTGTGTTACACTTTGGTTTTCTGTATTGAAATGTCCGTTGCTTTGTTGTTGAATGAGTCTATTTTGTTGTTGTATAATTTATAGCCTTGTGCAAGTGTAACTTAGGCTTGCACGGCATCACGTCCATGCGAGGACGATCGGTTCTATAGAAATTAATACGAGGACGAATGATTCTATGGAACCGAGGTATGACAGTTCGAAGGGCTTGGTTGGACTTGGATTCATGTAGAGGAATCATCCAGAGATCTATGTGATTAGTGTTATGCCTCGCTTCAAGCTGAGGCATTGTGTTGGCTTCTTGGTTTGAGATAAGCTAATTTGATTTGAGTTGTGTAAAAAATTATGGGATTTAAGCGGTGATGCAGACTTGCTTAATTTGGTCGGATTAGATGATTTGTGGAGCAAGACTCGTTTTTATGGTTATACCAATTAAGAAGATCGTACATCATATTAAATCGTCTGTCTGAGAAATCATACAATATATGTTCGGTCGGGCCAGATAGGCTATTTATCATGGTGGAAGATTTTGATTCTTCTCTCCTTTACCTTTACACTTAATAAAACTGATCTTTGCTTGTCTTTGTTGCTATATTCTATGAGTTTGTTAATGCTAAGTAAAAAAGATCCCATAAAAGAGAGTATTATTTTTGTTGTCAACTTGTTATTTAGATACACAAGGAATATTAACTTGTTGTTATAAATATGAATTTTCGTACTTCTATTATAGACATGGAATATTATAACTGTTGTTATGTTATTATGTAGAACGTAGTGATGTTGGTATGTTATCTTCTGGATTATTATACTGTTGTTGTAGAGAACCATGATGGTTGGATGTGGTTTAATGGCATGAAATGGTATATATATGGCTTGGTGCCACAAAGTAGTCAAACGCGATTTGGAGTGGATTGGGACCGATGGGTCGCCAATCGAAATCATAATGAATAGAGTTTTACATTTCTTTATTTTAGTTTCTGTATCATGTATATGTTCTATAGTTAAATTGTTCACTCATTTTATATTGTAATGAACAACTTGTGCACAAGATTTGATTTCTCAACTGATTGTCGGGACACCAGAACCAGTTCGGTCTAGGAAGAACATTGGGAATATGTTATGACGTACTAGCATAGGTAACTCGGGACCTTCAGTGGGCCTAGCTACCCGTGCTAGAACGATCATCGTCTTACCCTAGATAGTCCAAGATGGTGTGTGTTTACCAGTGACCTTCATTAGTTATGATGATGCTTATGTCGATATGTTTGTAGGCCTATCAAGTTGGTTGCATGGACGAATTCATGATACATTTATATATATCTTATGAAGGCTAACGAATATTTTATACAGGGACACAACTATGACACATTTATATATTATGAATTATGATAGATAAGGATGGTAGAATTGGGTAAGATATACCGTGTCAAGCAAAATATTTATGTTTTCATATACATGCTTATGAATTGTTAATGGATCCTAAAACAAGATTAGAAAGACCATTTAATAATTTGCATGTTCTTACATAATCAATTGTTGTTGGTTTTATGTGAGTTGGGTTAAGGCCGCTCACCAATGTATTCCCTAATGTGTTCACCCCCAACTCTATAGGTGGGGGGAGTTGCTTGGATGTGCTGAGGTGTTGGAGGTCGGTTGGCAACTTGAAATTGTTTGACTGGAAGATTTTTTGTTTGTTTATAAAGGACATATTGTATGGAACATTGTTGATTATATTAGTTTTACGAGTTGTAAGCCTTGTGGCATCTTCTTGTAATGAGATCCAGTGTTTGTAATTTAGTTGTTCTTTTGGCCTAGAGATATTGTAATTTTGCTACAATTATCAATAATGATAATCGTTTTCATATATCTAGTGTCTATCAACTTTTTTTTTCTTTTTTTTTGTTGCAATGATCTTGTTTTTCAGATGTTCTATCGATCGTATTTTGTTCTCGACTTGTACAAGTACAATTTTTGCTTGGGCGTAACATGATGGTATCTGATCATGACTTAATTCCTTGGACCTTGAATTGGTTCTCTTCAACTCTAAGTTGCTTTCTTGATCAAGAGTCTTTTTACCCTCCTTGGTGTTCTGTGAATGTTCCATACAATAAGTTTGTATATGTTATAATGTCTGATGTGGATATTTTGTTGATTAACAATGGCTTCAAAGAGCACAACAAATGGCTTGAGTAGACTGTAAGGCATGATGTTTGGAATAAGGATAAGTTAGATAATGGCTAATTTGGATATTGGATGAGGTAGTACAAGGTGCAAGGTCCCAATTTAGAGTTGTATCTGGTTAAATATGATTTCAAATATCCCTTGTTGAATTGATTCAGATGATCAAGAATAATCTTTTGGCATATTATGATAACATTATACAAGAATTTGGATGTATGAAATGGATGACTTGGTTGGGAAATCAACTGGGTCATGTATTCAATTGTAGCTTAAATTGATTGGATTTTGAGTTGAGTGCAAAGATTTAGTGGTGCTTTGAAGGTTTATGTGGAGCATATGAAGATGACCCTAAGAATGGTAAGCCCTCTAATTTTTGGGAATTTATTTATTATTTATTTTATATGATTTTTGTTTACTAAACTATATAAATATACTTTACCGTAGCATTGACTTTTGAAATGTAACATTGGCCAATTCCTCGAAACCAACTTCATATTCGTGTCCTAAACGAGTCCACCTTCGTTTAGGCATATCATGTCCCACTCAAATGTGTTCCCTTGCACTATGTTTTTCTTGCACAACTTTCGGGTCATTTTTTCCTTCGTCGTAATTTTGATGTATTTTCCAATTCCAATTCCAATTCGAGGCCCAAACCCAATCCAAACTTTTCGACCCAATACATGGTTTTGACATATTTTGAGCCTACTATGCACATGCCAATATAGTCCAACTCAATTGAGTTTCCATGTGCTATTTATTTTCAAATGTCACACAAGACCGAATTAATAGACTTTCGGAGTCTATTTCGGTTCACCAAACCATACCGACTCCAAACTAGGTCAACGAGCCTTTCTAGAGCCTATGTTAGGTTGCCAAGACCTATTATAATTATTTTAAATTTATTTTTTGAGTTTTTGTACAAAAATAATGGATTCAATCCAATCAAATCTTTTGTTTCTATTTTATGAAACTATTTAAATCTTTTGAATATGCAATCTTGCATATCTTGTAGAATATAGATCAAATCTCAATCAAATCTAAACCAAATCCTACTAAACTAAAACCAATCTCTCCCCAGTCCTTTTCCCTATGTAACCTGCACCCTGTCCTTTTTTGTGGGGTTTTTACATTTTAGTATGTAAAAACCGAACGAAAGTTTCCTTCACTTTTTCGCGTGCAGATTTTCTCCCATCCGAACAAGCTCTTCAGCCAGATACCTTTTAACTCTTCTACCACCTTCTTCGCAGCCCTAGTAAGTTCATCTAAGACCCAAGCATTTTCCCAAGCCGCCACACAGCCCTAGGAAGTTGACATAAGGCACGGAAGGCAACTGAAGTCGGTCGAATCTTTGCTATAACATCACAATAGGTATGTTGTTTTTACGATCATGTTTTCCTATATTTTAATGATCCATTTGTTGCAAAACTACTTCTAACGCGTAGCCCTATGTATCTACTTTCATCTATAATTGGCCACTCATGTGGTTTCGCACGATTGTCCGTGGCGCCCATTGCACGAACATGTGTCCAGGCTGAACAAATTTTGGTGCGTGCGTATTTTTGGCAACTTGCGGAGGCTTTCGACCTTACAGAAAATATTGGTAACGCTCCTAATATCTTGTTCTATCATCCTCATATGCTCGTTGGTAATCTCGTTTCGTTTTTTATATTTTTAAAAAACCGTTTCCGTCATACAAGTTGTCGAACGTAGAACTTCATAGGAACTAATGTTTTTCTTGAACTAGAAACTCCATAATATTTTTCTAAAATGTTTAGCACGTGTCCTCATTGTAAAAACATATTTTCAATATTTTTTGATTTATTTCAGAATTATTATTTATTAAAAATCTATTTATTTTTGGGTTTATGTCCTCATTGTAAATATTTTAGTTGAATATTATTTATAAATATTTTAAATAAATATTCTAGAATTAAATATTATATTTTCTTTATTTTATAAAATAATATTTTGTCATTAATTTAATATAGTATTAGATATTTGTTTTCTTGTATATATTAGTCTAAATTTTTAAAAAAAAATATTTTAAATAAATTTCCATAATTAAAAAATATTTATTTTATTTTATAAAATATTATTTTATTATGGTGACATGATGCTGTGTCTAGTAGGGATGGGTATATATGGTTATGTGCTAGACTAGGTAGAATATAATTAGTTAGGACTATATATGGTATGGTTAGATATATGTAGTGTGAGAATGACATCGACATGATCTTTAATTAGTAGATTTATTTATTAGGAGTTCGTGACGGTGTGACCGGAGATACCGAAGTTGGACCTTTGTACGCGCATTTGAAGACTACATGCAAGTATACCTTGCCAACTTGTGCAATATATTGTATATGCATGTTCTCTATTTTTTTTGTCATTCTTTTCATTATATTTATCATCTTCATGTAGCTTACTTTCTTTTCTCGTCTTACACATAGAATATTTTTCATTGCTTGTTATATTGGTCTTCCTTATCTTCATATGTGTCTTGTGATGGGATTGTGTATTCCTATGCCATATTCCCTTGACATGATTTGACTCGGACTTGACTTGACTCTGACTTGAGTTGACATGATTTGACCCTTTTGTTCCCTTAGGAGTGGAGATTGATACTAGGATTGAGTAAGTTGACCATTCTTGATTGGGAGTTACTTGCATTGAACTATAATTGAGATATACTATAGATTGGGAGTCTTTTGCATTGGACTACACTTTATAGGATTGACTTGATTGATTCTTAGCCACGTCCAGTATTACACTTCTCTATGGCTCTTAGTTATTCTTTCGTGTCTATTGTTCTATCTTTTCATGCATATACTGTTACATTTGGTATATATATTATGTATCTTGCTATATCCCATGAGGACCTAGTGTTCTTTCCAGGTTAATGCTGAGATTGCTTTATAGACTAGACGGTGGTTGACGATTGCCTCTTCAGGATTTTAGGTATACATTGGTTGATATCTTATTATAATCCTTCGGTATTATATTTAATTTTCTTTAACTTTATTTTGCTAATATAGCCTAGTTTGTAATCTCTGTTTTTATTCTTGAGCTTGATCGAACATGTGTATTACAGGCCGACTGACTGTATTACATATTGTTTATTCATTATTTATTTATTTCTATGTGGATTGAGATAATAGTTTATGTTCCATAATTAGACCCTATCCTGCACAGCTTATACGTGTTTGAGTCGGACTAGAGTCTGGTTAAATACGTAACTGGCATAATTACGCAACCTAATCCTATATATTTGGGACTGGGGCGTTACATGTTCTTTTGGTGGCCCATGCAAGTCGAGTTACCAGTTTCGGTTATGTTACTGTACCGAGCGGGCCTGCGAATATGATTAGACTCTTAGGTTTCTTGATCCATAAATACCTTGACAATTCTCGATCCATAAATACCTTGACAATTCTCTTAGAATTTCTTTATGTCCTTGAACCTCGAATTTGCACTCAACTATTCTCCTTTTCTTCTTGTGTCATTGCTTCTCGTCCCTTGCTATTTCGGAGTGACGAATGATCGTGCTTTATGGAATTTATCAGAATTTCTTAGGTAATTATGTAAATTAGTTTGTTTATTAAATTTTGGTTGCTTGATAGATATGAGGGGATTGAGGATGCCATATGCCATAGGTATATAATGATATTAATTTTTATAATTAGTGGACAAGGGTTATAAAATTTTATGGCAGCATGTGTTTGATGGGGTAGTGTGACCAAAGATGGATAGACGTCCTCAAGGCACAATGTGATTCATTGGTGGTGAATTAATGATCGAATAAGTACTTATGAATTTACAAAATTGAGAGAGAAGAATTGGATTTAATTTAAACTTTGAGAAGGTTTTCATGATAATCTTATGTTTATGAAAAATTTAATGTAGGTAGAAGTTGTGTTGAAAGTAAATTTAGAGAGGGAATTTATAGTATGCACTTGTATAGTGATTGAGAAAGGCAATCAAGTAAAACAAAATTGAGATATTTTAGTGCAATTGACTACATGAATTTTTAGAAGAATATTTATGGTTATTGTGTTAATCTTAACAAGAAAAAAAAGAATTTGAGGACAGAGATGTGACTTAAGAAGAAAGATATCTTGAAGATTGAATTTAAATTTTAAAGGCTATGAAATATGATAACTCAAAATTTGGAAGGTGATTTATTGATTGGTTACTAAAATTCTGAAGAGATTAGGGCAAGAATGGACCTGCATTTAAAAATTTGAGAATTTTAAGGAATACCAATGAATTCAATTTTCGAGGATTAGAATGGTTAGAGATTATTATTACTATTTGATTTTAGATTCAAGGGTTGAATAAAAATATAGGACAAGACCATTGAGAAAATTAGTCGATAGATTCAAAAGTAAAGAGGGATCGGGATATAGTGGTTAAGGGACTAAAAATCAAGTTC
The DNA here is from genome assembly GCA_029216955.1 of Iris pallida. Classification (NCBI taxonomy): domain Eukaryota; kingdom Viridiplantae; phylum Streptophyta; class Magnoliopsida; order Asparagales; family Iridaceae; genus Iris; species Iris pallida. The sequence continues at coordinate 1,444,129 of JANAVB010021791.1, read as the reverse complement.
TTGACCTAATGGTCATTTTATGGATTAATTTGTACCCGTTAATCATGCCACTCTATTGAAAATTAACCACGTTCATCTCATTTCCATTTGTTATCATCCAATCATTAATTTCGAGGACGAAATTCTTTTTAAGGAGGGTAGATTATAAGTCCTCTGATTTTTGGGATTTTTTTTTTAATTTTTTATATTTTTATATGGTTTTCTTTATTAAACTAAAATTTATTTGTAATTTGAGTATAAATACACTTTATCGTAACTTTGACTTTTGAAATGTAACATTGGCCCATTCCTCGAAACCAACTTCATACTCGTGCACTAAACGAGTCCACCTTCGTTTAGGCATATTATGTCCCACTCAAACGTGTTCGCTTGCACTATATTTTTCTTGTACAACTTTTGGGTCAAAATGGTCAATTTTGTCATTCGCCATAATTTTGATGTATTTTCCAATTCCAATTCGAGGTCGAAATTCGATCCAAACTTTTCGACCCAATATATAATTTCGACCTATTTCGAGCCTATGCACATGCCAATAACGTTCCAATCAATTGAGTTTCCATGTGCTATTTATTTTCAAATAACACGCAAGACCCAATTAATAGAGTTTCCGATTCTATTTCAGTTCACCAAACCATACCGACCCCAAACTAGGTTAGCGAGCCTTGCTAGATCCTATGTTAGGTTGCCAAGACATATTAGAATTATTATAAATTTATTTTTGGATTTTTTACAGAAATAATGGATTAAACCCAATCAAATCTTTCGTTTCCATTTTAGGAAACTATTTAAATCTTTTAAATATGCAATCTTGCATATCTTGTAGAATATTGATCAAATCTTGATCAAATCTCAACCAAATTCCACCAAAACAAAACCAATCACTCCCAAATCCTTTTATGTACATAAATTGTGTCCCTCTTCTTTTTTTGTGCGATTTTTATAAAATTAGTATGTTAAAAACTAAGCGGAAGTTTCCTTCACTTTTTTGCGCACAGGTTATCACCCATCCGAACAAACTCTTCATCCCGACACCTTTTAACTCTTCTACCACCTTCCTTGCAGCCCTAGCATGTTCCTCTAACACCCAACCATCTTCCCAAGCCTCCATACATCCCTAGGAAGTCGAAACAAGGCGCGGAAGGCACCATAGTCAGCCGAATCTTTGCTGGAACATCACAACAGTTATGTTATTTTCACGAGCGTGTTTTCCTATCTTTTATTGACCCGTTTGATGCAAAACCACTTCTAATGTGTATCCGTACATGTCTACTTTCATATCCAACTGGCCACTCTCGTGGTTACGAACGGTTTGTCTGTGGCACCCGTTGCACGAACATGTGTCCAGGCTGAACCAATTTTGGTGCGTGCGTGTTTTCGGCGACTTGCAGAGCCTTTCGACCTCACAAAAAATATTGGTAACGCTCCTACATCTTGTTATATCATCCTTATATGCTCGTCGGTAATAACGTTGAGTTTTTCATATTTTTAGAAATTCGTTTCTGTCGTACAAGTTATTGAATGTAGAACTTCATAGGAACTAATATTGTTCTTGAACTAGAAACTCCGTAATATTTTTCTAAAATGTTTAGCACATGTCCTTCTTTTTATAAACATATTTTTCATTATTTTTTAAATTTATTTCAGAATTATTATTTATTAAAAATCTATTTATTTTTGGGTCCGATTCACTCGACAAGTTGGCTAAAGGTGCTATTAGTTGATATAGTAATTTTATATAATAGTCTCCTTGTAAATATTTTAGTTGAATATTATTTATAAATATTTTAAATAAGTATTCCAGAATTAAAATTATATTTTCTTTATTTTATAAAAATATTATTTTGTCATGTTGATATTAGTTTATATAGTACTAGATATTTGTTTTCTTGTATATACTTGTCTAAATTTTTTTTTATAATTATTTTAAAATAAATTTCCCGAATTAAAAATATTACATTATATTTTATATAAAAATATTATTTATATATGGTGACATGATGTTATGTCTAGTATGGATGGGTATATATGGTTATGTGCTAGACTAGATAGAATATAATTAGTTGGGACTATATGTAGGATCGAAATGTAAAGCGATATACTCTAGGGAGGTGAATAGAGTAGTAGCGAAATATTAGCTATTAAAAATTGTTAGTAGCAAGATCACAGAAATATATCACAAATATAAAAAAGTAAAAGTAAAGTGCAAAGAGCAAACACCAACACATGGATGTATACTGGTCTCCCACTTATGTGTACTAATCCAGTCAAAAGAACTCTAGCTCCCGGTTGAAATTCACTATCGAAATTGCAAGTTTTTATACGAAGTCCTTGCAACTTCTATAAACGTGAGCTTTGATCCGAAGCACTCGACCAACTTCAATTGTGAAGTGTCTTACTTCTGTCAAGCCTCTTGATTACAATCACTTTGAACTTCTAGACCGTACCGCACTGGCAAATAGACTAGAGGATTATAACTAGCTTGGGATTTGAAAATGATATAAAAGGCTTTGGAAGAATATAATAATCTTAGAGAGAAGAGATAAGAAAGTGAATTGGTGTATTGAAATGGTAAAAATTCTTCTCTATTTGTAGGATTTCCAAAGGGAGAATTCGGACAGAATTCAGACCGAATTCTATGAGAGAATCTCGACATATAGTCGTTGCATCCGTAACTGCGGGAAGACTGAGTTCAAAATCCAACATTCCACTAACCGAACTCGGGCCGAGTTCGGGACGAATTCGCTCCGAATTCTGTTGGTTCAGAATGAATTGGGTTTTGGGTTTGCAACTCAGGTTTTGGGCTTTTGAAGTTTTCCAAGCAGTTAGGAATTGAGTTTTTGGTTTTGGACTAGTTTTCAAAACGAATGGGTATTTTTGAAAACGTTTCTTAGGTAGCCTATTTGCCAGTACGACTCAGTTTACATTGTATTCATAGACTCAATAAAATGTGAAAATATATTGATAATTGATAATTAAAAAATACAGACGCAATGACAAACATGACTCCAAGTCTTGAACGGTAGTAGACATAATATGTAGCAGTAGCCCTCATTTTGAGACATGGTTAGATCAATTATTAAAATCAGGTTTGACCATAACCAATGGGCCAATAATCTCCTCCATTTTGATAATTGAGAAACCTTGACCGATATAACATCTTGATCTTGATTTGACAAAAAAATATTAAAATGTTTGTTTGATTGTTTGGTACTGTCTCCTCTTAGTAGTATATTATCCTGAAAAAGATGTTAGATCCTTTTCTCCCCCGTTGTCACTTAGTAAAACAATTGTAAAGAAATAAGCTCCCCGTAATTCATGCATAAGAAACAACCGTTGAAGAAATACAGAGATAATATAAAAAAATAAACAAATTTTACAGGCAGTTTTATGAATAAAGCAGTAGCTAAAAGTTAATGCTAAGCATAATTGCAAACCAAAAGAGACAATAAACACTGAAATAAAAATTCATAATAATAATAAAGAGTTTAGAAGTAACAACTCAGCATCTCAAATAGTCATAAAAGTGCATAAAAAATAATACTATCTTGGAATGTAGGAATATTTCCAAGAATACATAGACATAATAGAGTCTAATAAGATAACATCTAGACAATACAATAATGTCTAGATCAAGTCCTCATCATCGTCAGCACGATCAATATCAGCACTATGTCTAGAAGGACCAGTCCTAGAAGTGCCAGCTCCATGAGATGGATGTGGAGTAGCACCAGAACCATGGTACCAATCATAGGCGTTATCGGGGTTAAAGTAGTGACGAGCTGCCTCATCCTCATAGCGATAGCCAAAAATAGTAGGATCTTGTGGAAGAGAACTAGCATGCTGACCAGTCTGGGCGAAACGTAGATCCGTAAAAGAATTTGCAACTGCCTGAAATCAACTGGCATCGCGAAACTCTTGTTCCCTTAATGTGTCAGTAACAAATGCTCACAAGGAGTTATGCTCATCCAGCTGATCACGCCGCATATCATCCAAATGCTGATGGAGATCCTGAAATGGCATAGAGTAAGTCTGAGGTGGAGGAGGTGGTATAGTAGGAGGAGCAGGAGGGACATATGCACTGCGACGAGAGAGTTGCAGAAGCTTGGGCTCAGAGTCACGAGCACAAGAGAACAAGTCTATCTGGAAATGCTGGAAGATGATATGAAGGATCATCGCACAAAGAAGATTCATGTTCCTCTCGCGACACCTAGCCATCATCTGGATAATCGTCTTAGGGACGGAAAAGGGAATTCCATTACGAATATGATAGAGAGCAGACATTTCAAGACTAGTTACATCGTCTTTTGAGGTGGATTTTGGTAATATAGTGGAATAAACAATATGATGTAACTCATATAAGAACAAGTTCAAGTGTAAGGCTTTGAACTTGCTAGGACGGACGGGATCAGGAGCACAAAGTTGAGCCTTAAAGTTGTTCAAAGTTGTGTCGTTTGGAAATTCAAAATCAGTGATATCGACAAGCGGCTCACCTACATTTGAAAATTGTAGGATCGTCGCTAAGTCTTTATTATTGAATTGAATATCAATACCGACGACACAACTTTTCATAAGATAATCAGTATCGGTTTAAGTAAAATTGCAGTAAAATAGCCAAATTGTATTTATGGCAATAGAAAATGAATGCGTAACAAGATTGTGCAATCCCAAAGTTTCAAAGTAGGGTTTGTGAGACGGAAAGATCGTCCACTTTATCGGTGTGCCGGGGCAAATGTTATGAATTGAAAAATCTGCATATCATAACAAAGATTGTTCAAGAGTTTCAAAGAAAAACTCATTGAGCGCCCCGTCGTCCGTTTGGATGGGCAAAAAGAGATCCTTGGATATGATCAGGAGATGAGGCTTCTTCACTATCCGTCTTCTTTCTCTTGAAGGGATTATTGATTCTAGGCATGGTTTCTAATGGAAAATAGAAAATTTCTATGAAAATAGGAAATTGAGAAACAGAGAAATGGAAGAGACTATACCTTCTTAAAATAAAGTATGTAGAAGAGAAGAAGATTCCATGCCCGAATCCAAAGTTTCGATGCAAAACTCCAAAGTAATAGGAAGGAATCAAAGATGGAAAATCTAGGGTTTGGGTGCTTTTTGCGGCTGTTGTGGTTCTGTTTTGAGGAGGATAAAGATGATAATAAAAAGTGGGTCATTCAGTTCTGTTTAAAATACTATACGCCAGCCGAGTTTGGGCCAAATTCGGGTCGAGTTCGTCTAGAACTCCGTTGAGGTATTTTACACCAAAAAATGTCACTTTTTATTCATCATTCCTTTTCAATTATTTGATTCCAAGATTAGTGATTTTAAATTTCAATTAATATAATTAAAATTATTTTACGAATTATATTTTGTTATGCAGCGACTGTCTCAGATTAGCTGTAGGGGTATTATCCCAGCTAACGGAGGTTCACATGGGAACGCTTAAGTACCGTTTCGCTTTAGCCGTAGTCGTGGTGACAGACAGACCCTTTGTAGGCTTGTCTCAAAAATAGTTTTTGCATATTGAAAAAAATTAATAAGATAATATTAATTAAAATTATTGATATCTAAAATTCCTAATTCTCGACGTAAATAATTGAATCGATCTTCCGCTAAAGATTTTGCAAAGATGTTAGCCAATTGTTTCTCTGTGTTTTCACATATTCTAAATTGATGTCTCCATTTACTTGATGGTCTCTATGAAAATGATGTCGAATCTCAATATGCTTAGTACGAGAGTGACATACAGGATTCTTAGTCATGTTGATGGTGCTAATGTTGTCACAGAAAATAGGTATGTGTGTGTAGTGTAAATCAAAGTCTTCTAAGGTTTGCTTCATCCATAAAATTTGTGCACAACAATGTCCTGCAGCGATAAACTTAGCCTCAGTAGTTGATAATGCGACAAAATTTTGCTTTTTGCTAAACCAAAAGACAAGAGCCTTATTTAGAAAATGAGACATGCCGCTAGTACTTTTTCTATCCACTTTGCATCCAGCAAAATCAGCATCCGAATAACCGATTAGGTCAAAGGACGTGGTTTTGGGATACCATAAGTCGACAAAAGAAGTTCCTTTAAGGTATCGGAAGATACGCTTAACTACGCACATGTGTGATTCTTTAGGGTTAACTTGAAACTTGCACACAAGCGAACACTAAATATTATATTAGGACGACTAGCAGCAAAATAAAGTAAACTACCAATCATACCTCGATACTTACTTATGTCGACAGGTTTGTCTTATTCATCTACATCGAGCTTGGTTGAAGTTGCCATTGGAGTGCCAAGAGGTTTGACGGATTCCAGATCGAACTTTTTTAGCAAATCTTTTGTGTACTTGGCTTGATTGATGAACGTCCCATTATTGGTTTGTTTGATTTGCAGTCCAAAGAAGAATTTGAGTTCTCCCATCATGCTCATCTCAAACTCATTCTGCATATACTTAGAGAATTCTTGACCGAGAGATTCATCAGTAGATCCAAAGATAATATCATCAACATAAATTTGAATTAAAAGAAGATTTTTATTTAAAGATTTTATAAAAGTGTAGTGTCAACCTTGCCTTTTGAAAAACTATTGTCAAGTATAAAAGAGCTTAAACGGTCGTACCAAGAACGAGGGACTTGTTTCAAATCGTATAGGGCTTTCTTCAACTTGAATACATAATCATGGTTTTTAAAATCAGTGAAACCTGGAGGTTGAGCTACATAAACTTCTCCTTTTATAAGACCGTTAAGAAATGCGCTCTTTACATCCATTTAAAAAAGCTTGAAGTTATGAAAACATGCAAATGCACATAACATGTGTAAGCCCACTTTCCAATTTTTTTATTTTTTTATTTTTTTATTTTTTTATTTTTTTATTTTTTTATTTTTTAGTTAGAAAATAAAATTTATTTTTTCTTAATTCTATAAAAAATAGTTGTATTGACGAAGGGATTTGTCATAATATTTTTTTAAATTTGATTTTGTTTTTATAAAAAGATATACTTTTAAACTTATTAATTTTCTATTATCAATTATGTTTAAGTTTATATTTATAAAAATCTATTTTTAAATATTTTTGAATTATTAGATATTATTGGATTTAGGTGTGGTCAATTCTAAATTATGATTGGATTTAGTCTTAATTTATTGCTATATTATTTTAGATGAGATTTGCATTTATGAAAATATACATTTAGGAATATTTTTAATTATTCTTACCAATATTTTTGTTATTTGATTTTATGAAATCTATTTTGAAGAATATGTAAAATATTAGATATTATTTTAAAGTAATATTATTGTGATTAGTTATGGATTGGGATTGGATCAATTCTAATTTAGTTCATGGAAGGATTTAATTCATTGAATCTAATCCTTCCTTATTTAGGAAATCTCCCATTTCCTATATAAAGAGAAGCCTCCCTTGCTTTTTTTCCACAAACCCAATTATTATTATGATCAATTATGGATTAAAATTTGATCCATATAGTTTTGAGATTGATTTGATTTGAATTTAATAGAAAAATTTATTCATTAGAGTCTTAACCCTTCCAAATTAGGAAATTATGAGTTAATCTCCATCTATTTAAGGAGTCCTTATTCTTCTTCCAAAACCAAAACCCTTCTAATCTAATCCTAATTAAGTAATGACTATCCTTTATATAAAACTATTGAACCTATGTCATCTCCCATATTTTTTTCTTCAAAATTTGCTCTTTTTCGTCCAAAATAACCCAAAATTCGTCATAAATTCAGCCTCGTTTTTTTAAACTATAACAACTTCGCGTGGCGTTGCGACTATCTCAGGACTCCGTTTTACCTCCAGTTTTTTTATTTGAACCGTATTGAGGTTAGCTTTCCAAATCTATAATTTATTTTGTGTAATTATGAATATAAATTTTTCAAAAATTATTTGAGTGCTAGTAATATAAAAATTGACATGTTGCACTGTTTTCAAGATTTTGGGAGATCCCGAACTCCGTTTTGTGAACCGTTTGATATTTTGGAAAGCTGACACATAGATATATAGCATACTAATTTTCTAGAAATTAATAAAATAGTTTAATATTTTATTTAATTTGTAGAACCCATAGATGGCCGATGATTCACCGATTTAGTAGCGGTTAACCATAATTACAACAACTTTCAATTAAATCAAGATTGTGTCACACACGTCAACTGCAACTTAACTTGAGGTAAGTACACTATTGCTTTTGTGCTTATCACATTATAATGCTATATTTTATTGTATTTTATTGAGCATCCAATTGAGACACGATTGTGACACGATAGGCTTGATTGTATTATTGCTCATTTATTAATTGTTTAGTTAGTCGGGAGGAGAAATACCCATTAGATATGTGAACAAATCCTAATGAATGTTAATGTGGATAGCTAAGTCATACACCTCACGTATGGGTTAGTCGTACCAAAAATGTGGATAGCCATCTATGATATGTCGTATTAGCCCAGCCGTTCACATGTCGAAAGGTATTTCAAATGCACACAGTCTGTTAGTCTTCAATGTTCATGATTCAGTTGTCTTGTTCATACTTATTCTTGCTAGTGATTTTTTGTACATGTTTATCGTTTCCAGTTCATACAAATGTTTCCTTATTTTCTAAAGCATCTCTACTGTCTAGCTTATTTTGTATTAAGTTACATAAATACAATTAGGTTTTACTTTACTTCTTTTCTAACTGGATCGTTGTAGGTGACTTGGCATGCTTCCTACTTTTGCGCTATGGACCATACGGGAGAGATAGAGATCTTGAAGGTCGACCTTAGATTCTGGGTAGATTTGTTAGTTTCTTTTATTTAAATGTTTAGCATATTTGTTTCCAAAAATTATTTTATTGTATTATTGGATTTGTAAATAAAATAATTATTATAAATGAGCAATTAGATATGATTTTGTTGTACTTGAGATTGACACACTTGACAGCAACACCAAAACTTAAAACTTAGATATTATCACAAACACCATACCGTCAACTGATAGTTACCCTTTTTTTCACTCTTCACTTTTACCCCCTGTTCACTGTCACACTTGATAGCAATACACAGCCCCAATCACTTATCTATACACCTACATACATATAGACACCTATATGAATGTGATACACTAGACACAGGAAACTGAAATAGTAGTATTAATGACTTGGAAATATATATGCTTTAACCTGTAACAAGATGACTAAGAGGGATAGGAAGAGGATTTGATAAGGAAAAGGGTAATGCATTTAGGACCCATGCCTATGTTCTGTACTGGACTGAACACTCTATTCCTCACTCTCAACTCCTAATGGCTCACTGTCCTATCCAACTCAACTGATACCAGTATCAGTCTCCATATCTCTCTATAATACATCCCTAATATCCTATCTATATTTATATGTATATTTCTACCTAGCCAACCATCACACACACACACACATACACACACACACACACTATATATATATATATATATATATATATATATATATATATATATAAATATAAAATATATATATATATATATATATATATATATATATATATATATATATATATAAATATATATATATAGACACACACACACACACACACACACACACACACACACACACACACACACACACACACACACACACACACACACACACACACACATATATATATATATATATATATATAACACACACACACACACACACACACACACACACACACACACATACACACACATACATATGCATATAATCGACACTACCTACTATTCTAGCTACAATCCGACTGATACTAAGTATCAGTCCTCAATTTGCTCATAGGAATACCTCATATTGGTTCTAATCTCAGGTGCACTCACCCTCTACCTGTCCCTAACTCTGGACATGCCATTGGCCATACCTATACTATATTTGGAAAGACACCCTCATGAATGCATCCCTTTCCTAACACTCACATTAGCATTACTATCAAAGACAGTGATCCCCCCTACATTCATACTTTACTGTTGACTAAAAGCAGGGTTTAATCCCCTTGAACCCGAGCCATTCCTATTCCCGTAGACTATGGCCAAGTGGCCTAAGGCTAAAGCCTCATGTTGGCCTACCATAGCAGGTCATGGCATGCCCAATGGCCAAGTGGCCAAGGTTAAGGTAGGCCTAACCCTGCCTACTAGGACTCAAGCAATAGGGTTCATCCCCCAACCTCACTCGATCCTGTCCCCCTTCACCACAGTTTGGAACCTGCATCTCAACTCCTGCCTACTGGGACTCAAGCAATGGTGTTCGTCCCCCTACCTCACTCAGTTTTGTTAACTGAATGAAACCCCTTGCCCACTGATACTTTCTTCCCTCTCTCATGTGAATTGGGCTAAGCCCTGCCGACACTCGATCCTGTCCCCCTTCATCACCTGCACATTAGTGCATTTCTTCACATTGGCCTATGGCCATCCCCTACTCGTGTGTGCATAAATCCCGAACTGATACTAAGTGTGTCAGTCCCAAATGGTGACACACACACTCTATATATGATTGATGCTCCATACCAAGTTCATTAGAGGGCACTAACTTATACTCTGATACCAATATCCCGCTCTCTCTAAACAAATCCCCTTCATCTGATACCAAGTACCAGTTCAGCCCCAAAACTACGTATTAATTCAAATAGATACCCCACATTCAGTTTGCTGCCAAGTGCAGGCCAAACTATGACACACACACACACAACTTGGATACTCACTTTTACATCCTAACTGTTACTGCTACTGCTACTGCTATCCTCTTCTTTACCTATCTATAACTGATATATTGAAATCAAAGCATGTTACGTTCAGTTCAGTTAACTCACTGATACATGATTTTCCTTATTCCCCATTCACTACTGCTACTACTATGCTATCCGAGCCCTTTAACTTCAAATCACTGATTCCAAATGGAGTATCCTATTAATAGTATAGGCTAACCCTCCCTACAACCTAATCGGTCCATACTTACAACTATGAGTTTATACTGTCAAGTGATAGTAAACTCACAAACATATACCACTTACTGTCAACTACATTATTCCCTCACTCACTGTCATTAGCCACTCTATATGTCACTTGTCATTGCTCAAAACAGTGTTTATGGGACTCAAAACAGTGAACACATAGGCTATGGGCAATATCATATATATATATATATATATATATATATATATATATATATATATATATATATATATATATATATATATATATATATATATATATATATATAAACTGAACTATATATATATATATATATATATATATATATATAAACTGAACTATATATATATATATATATATATATATATATATATATATATATATATATATATATATATATAAAATGAGGAAACTGAACTATATATATATATATATATATATATAGTTCAGTTTATATATATATATATATATATATATATATATATATATATATATATATATATATATATATATATATATATATATATATATTTTTATATATATATATATATTCATCACATGCCCAAATCTAAATGAGGAAACTGAACTAATAATAAGTACAAACTGAAAACCAATACTTAAATGGTCTATTTATCATTTTGACAAACACTTGGCGGTCATAATCCTGTAGCTACCCAAATGACACCATTCTAACCCATAGAAGTATTAGGAATGAGTCCTCCAACACCTATTTCACCGCCTATAGGGTTCGATCTAGCCATTAGAGGGGTCTCCTACATGAATGCATGAAATTTAACCATGGAAATGAGAGTTTAGAAGGTTATACCTATGTTTGTATTGACAGCTTCTGCCCAGAAATATTTGGGTAGACTAAACTGGTTTAACATTACTCTAGCCATTTTAGATAGAGTTCTCTTCTTACATTCCATAACCCTGTTTTGTTATGGAGTCCTAGGGCAGGAGAACTCATGCAAATATCCATGTGTGTCACTGAATTGCTCAAACTCTACATTCGTCAATTTGCCACCATGATCACTTCGAATACGAGTGATTATGAATCCTTTCTCATTTTGAACTTTCTTGCAAAATGTGTCGAATTCAGATAATGCATCATTTTTGCGTGTAAAAAAGTATACCCACGTGTATCTAGAGAAGCCATCTACTATTACAAATGCATATAACTTACCACCTAGGCTAGCAATTCTACTAGGTCCAAATAAATTCATATGCAGTAATTATAGAGGTCTAGTGGTACTTACAGTATTTTTGGACTTAAAAGTTGACCGTGTAGCTTTGTTCTTTTCACATTCACTACATACCGTATCCTTCTTGAAAATGATGTTCGGTAAGCCTCGTACCAGTTTCTTCGTAGATAATCTTGAAATTGTGTCCATGTTTGCATGACTGAGTCTCATGTGCCATAGTTGACTCTTATCGTTCTTTGTGAGTAAGCATCTACCTGCTTTGTTAGCATCTTCCAACAAATAAAAAAATATATGTTGTCTTCCCTAATACCTTCAAAGACAGTACTACCAGTTGAGCTATCAACTATAATATATTTGTTTTTGACAAAGTTAATACCATAACCATGGTCAGCTAAATGGCTTATGCTGAGTAGGTTATGTTTTAACTCAGTTACTAGACAGACATCTTTAATCACATGGTAGGGAGCCTTACCAATGTTGTTGATACCTACTATATATCCTTTAAAGTTATTACCGAAGGAGACGTATCCTTCTTTCATCTTCGACAATGTTACGAATAGAGAAGCATCACCGGTCATGTGCCATAAGCAGCCGCTGCTGAGGATCCACTTACTTCTAGCATGAGTAGGGTATCCTACCTACAAAATTTTTTGCAGATGAAACTTTTGGTACCCATTTCTTGTAGGGTCCGGATATGTTAGTCTTTGTTATCCAAGCACATATATTCAAATCAACTAACGTTCTTACTCTACATACAGGAAAAATATGACCATGGTGCCACAATAGTGATATCTAGCATGCTGAGTGTTAGGTGCAGTGTGTTGTGCATGATTGGTAGGTCTTGGTGTTCTAGTTGGATACTTGTAGTAGAATGCATGTCGGTTAGTCTTCTTGGGCAAAGGTTTGGCTATGTTTGGTATGACAGTATTAGGTTTGACTGTACGTGTTTCGATGTTTCAGTAATTGACACATGTTAGGGTAGGAAGCAGCAACTTCAACCTGTCTTCCTAATCTAATTTATAACTTTTTGGAGGTATCATAAAGTGTGTTATAGTCATCTGTGAGTGCATCATTTCTGACTAGTGCATAGTGATGACTCTTCTTCTCTTTGTGTAAGTCTTCCTCAAGTTTAGCAATGGTTTTGTCTTTTATCTCGGATAAACGTGTAGTCTCGTGTAGTTGTAATTTGAAATAGGAAAGCTCACCAGTCTCACTAGGGTTTATACTATTTCTAACCTCGGCTAGTAAGTCGGTACGTCTTTCTATTTCATCTTTGTACTCTTTGAGTGCCTTCTTAGAGTTTTGATACTTGCTAAGGAGCTTTTTGTGGCCATTTAAGAGGTCACTAATAGCTTCACATAACTGTTCAAAGGTAAAATAATTATATCTATCAAACACAGGGTTTGAATTTACCTGATCATATGCCATCAAACATATATTTGCAACATCGTCTGATTGTTCATCTTCTGAGTCGCTAGCTTCAATTTCATGCCAGATGCTTGTGTTGGCATATCTTATGTAATTATATTTCTTTAAGTAATTCTTTTTATATTTATTGCCCTTCCTCGTTGATGATGATGCTGTCGGACAGTGCTTCTTAATATGCCCTTTCTTTTTGCAACCATAGCAGATTGGATCTTCTTCATTGTTGCTATTGTGTTCCTTCGTTCCTTGGTTGAACATCATAAACTTCTTTACTAGGAGAGCTTGATCCTTAATGTCGGAATCACTGTCGTCAGAATCTTATTCGACAGTTCTTCAGTGTTGAACTTTGAGGGCGATTGATTTCTCCTTTGGTTCAACACCTTTAAAGTTTTGAAGTTCCAGCTCGTGAGTGAGTAGCTTTACTATGAGCATTTCAAGAGACATAGTAGTGAGATCGTTTCCTTCAATGATTGTTGTAGCCTTCGAAATCCAATTTTGTGTGAGGGCTCGCAGCAGCTTGCGAATCTTCTTATGACTATTGTATTCCTTGCTTAGGGAGGACAAAGGATTTATAATATCAAGAAATCATATAAACATTTATGTAACAGATTCGTTTGGCTTCATCTTGAACGTCTCATACTCTTGAGTAAGTCTAATGATCTTGGACTCCTTGACTTGCATCGTGCCTTCATGAGTAACTTTGAGAAGTTTTCATACTTTATTAGATGTTGTACATGTAGACACCCTGTTGAATTCAGTCCTGTCTAAAGTACAAAATAAAACATTAATAGCACGTGCATCAAGACTGGTTCTTTTTTCCAGAGTCAATATACTTGTCATATGTTTTTTCAACCAAATTTCCACCAATAAGAACACATGGAGGCTTTTTATAGCCACCAACTATAATGGACCATTGGCCAAATCTAGAGATTTCAAAAAGAAACTCATACATATTTTTCAGTAATAGTAGTTAGTACTATCAAATAGTGAGGGTCTGTTTGTGCCTTGGCCTTCACTTATGAATTTTACCGTTGCCATATGTGATCTAGTGATCTATGTATCAGCAGTTATATATAGAAAAAATAATAACAATGTTACCTCGCTTTACCTCTAGAACCCCGCTCTGATACAATTGTAGGATCGAAATGTAAAGAGATATACTCTAGAGGGGGGTGAATAGAGTAGGCAACGGGATATTAGCTATTAAAAATTATTAGTAGCAAGATCACAGAAATATATCACAAATATGAAAAAGTAAAAGTAAAGTGCAAAGAGCAAATGCAAACACGACGATGTATACTGATCTCCCACTTGTGACGACTAATCCAGTCGAAAGAATTCTAGCTCCCAATTGAAATTTACTATATAAAACCGCAAGTTTTCATACAAAGTTCTTGCAACTTCTACAAACGCGAGCTTTGATCCGAAGCACTCAACCAACTTCAATTGTGAAGTGTCTTACTTCTATCAAGCCTCATGATTACAATCACTTTAAACTTTTAGGCCGTATCGTAATGGTAAATTGACTAGAGGATTGTAACTGGCTTGGGATTTGAAAATAAAAGCTTAGAAGGCTTTGGAAGAACGTAGTAAGCTTAGAGAGAAGAGATAAGAAAGTGAATTGGTGTATTGAAATGGTAGAAATTCTTCTTTATTTATAGGATTCCAAAGGGAGAATTCATACATAATTCGGACAGAATTCTATGAGAGAATCTCGGCATATAGCCGTTGCATCCTTAACTACGGGAAGACTGAGTTCAAAATCAAATGTTCCACTAACCGAACTCGGGCCGAATTTGGGACAAATTCACTCTAAATTTTGTTGGTCCAGAATGAATTGGGTTTTGGGTTTGCAACTCAGATTTTGGGCTTTTGAAGTTTTTCAAGCAGTTAGGAATTGGGTTTTTGGTTTTGTGCTAGTTTTCAAAATGATTGGGTATTTTTGAAAATATTTCTTGGGTAGCCTATTTGCCAGTACGACTCGGTTTACAATGTATTCCTGTACTCAATAAAATATGAAAATACATTGATAATTGATAATTGAAAAATACAGACGCAATGACAAACATGACTCCAAGTCTTGAACGGTAGTAGACATAATCTGTAGCAGTAACTCTTATATCGAGACAGGGTTAGATCAATTATTAAAATCATGTTCGACCATGAACAATCGGCCAAAACTATATATGGTATGGTTAGATATATGTAGTGTGAGCATGACATAGACATGATCCTTAATTGGTAAATTTATTTAATAAGAGTTTGTGATGGTGTGATTGGGGATACCAGAGTTGGACCTTTGTATGCGCATTTGGAGACTACATGCAAGTATACCTTGCTGTAGAAGCATGGGAAAATCACACATACACTACAAGCAACTAGGCGCAGACCTAAAGAACACAACCCTATAAGGAGTAAACTATGCGCACATCGAATTGGCGCAGCCAGACAACAAGATTCATGCACCTAAAGAGCTACTGCATAGTATTAAAAGCGCACAAAAAGAAGATTTTTTATTAATATTCATGATTACAAAACAGTGAGCGTCCAACGGATTTTTATTAATATTCAGGATTACATAGAAAATCTACTACAAAATTGAGCCTACTCTAATCGTTCAAGATAGGCACAACTCTTTTGCCATATGTATTAGTTGCTGGCAGCAGGCATATGATCTTCTTCTACCATATGAATCAGTCGCTGGTAACATAGGCGCAGCTCTCTTCTTGCCCATATGGATGAGCCATTGGTAGCACGCGCAGCCCCTAGGCCATGTGGATAAGTCGTTGGTAGCATGCGTAGCTCGTCTGCCACATGAATGAGGTACTGTTGAATAAGGTTTGGATTGGCAATCAATCCAAACCCAGTATTCAACATCTTGGCACTCGACGTTGTCTCGGGTAGAACGCATCTAGCATGCTGCACGAATAAAGACTGCTCCGTCCATAGTTAGCCAAGCTTGTCTCAGTCTTCTGACTAAGTCTTTAATTAAACATGCCACTTCCATGAATAGAGAGATCTATTATCCTAGCCTGCGACTAACACAATTATTGCCAGACTCGCCGAGGAGAAGCTCGTAGCCATCGGGGTGCAGTAAAGCCTCCGGCATGAAACGGGAAAGAGGAATGAACGAATGAGTTTTTCTTCAAAAACACCCCTATTTATAGGCCATACATGGTCAAACCCATGCACTAAGTGGCAGATAGTCAAAGGCCCTGAATTAATCGGGTAAACCTTATTTATGTAATGAATATGCCACATTTGACTTCTGACCAAGTCTTGGTCAAAAGTCATCATTTTTCGAGCCCCATGCAATAACAATATTTTCGGAGTTTGACCCAAGTGCCCCAAAGGCCCAGCCCCCAAAAGTGCAATCTATCGGAGGAGAAAGCCCAAAAAACTGTAGCCTTTTAGAGCACATTGCCTCAAAAGGCGCAGCATCCAAAGGTGCATTCTTGTGAGCACAGAACCCAAGCCATCACTTCAGCATTTATGGCACGCTTATTGTGTCAGCCAACAATTATCAGATGTCATCTATCAGTTGTTAACTGTTAGTTGTCAGATGTCAGGTGTCAGCTGGTAGATATCCGCCGTCAATTTGGCCAAGGAGTGCAGTCACCATGGCACTCAAAAGTGCATTCTCCAGGGCACTCAAATGCGTAGTCTCCATGGCGCTTCGAAGCACAGCTTCCAGCATTATTCAAATAGTGCAGCCTCTACAGCACTCAAGAGCGCAGCTCCCATAGTATCCATAGAGCACAACACTTGCCTATGGATGCCACGTGGCCAGCAGAGGTGCAGTACCTCTGAGGCATAATCAAATCTGATCAGTTACAAAAAATAAGATCTTTGAGCAATGTACACGTACCATATGTTATTGACTCATTCATGCCTATGAATGGGTACCATCTATCCAAGATGTCAACAACAAACGAATCTCAATAACTACCACGTGTCAGCTCATCCGCAGGCCAACAATGAAGTTACAACATATTCAATTCTACCTTCACGTGTGCAGTGCTCCTATGCATAAAAAACTCATGCGCGTATCACATATGTGCGCATGGGTTGATTTTCTAACCAGCCAATAAATAGAAGGAGCCTTCCTTTATTTTAGCCCTCCATCTCCAGCCCGGATTATACAAAGAAAGACATCCAGAGAGTCAGAACATTTTTTTCTCGTCATCAGATCATCAACGAAGTAAAGGAACCACTATAGTGTTCGATCTCTATTGTTACACTTCTCCAAAATTATTTGTACTTAGATTTCCTGTTTAGGACTTTTTTGTACTTTTTTTGTTTACAAAATAAAAAGTTCTTCAACTTTTGTCCATGTCAAACAAACTGGAGACTTTGCTGGGGACTTCCTTCTCCTCCAATGAGATGGTTGTGACACAATCTAACGGTGCTAAGCTCGGGTCCTCTCAAAAGATGCTAGTTGTTCGCTTCAATTAGCAAGCTTTTGAGGACTTGCTTGCTGAAGGTAGCGTGAGTCCTTCAAAGCGGCTAGCAAAGCCGAAGAAGACTCGTCGAACCTAGGTGCCCAAGAGCACTATGCCCTGCATCACAGCTGAAGGGGTTGTGCTCCAAGCATCACAGAATCTGGGTGCACTTGACGCGTTTGCACAGGCTGTCACTACTTCCCCTTACTTGGCGCATGGGTCTGGGAAGCGCAATATCGACTGCCGTCCCCAATCCATACGTCCCTGTCGAAGGCACAAAATAAGAGGAAAGACGAAGCCCCTCTCCCGCACGGAGCCTACGGCACAGGGAAGGTCCTCTGTCTATGACAGAATTACTTGCCCATTTGGCTAGGAAAATTTGGATTACGAGTACTATGCACCTTCGAGGGCTAGAAGAAAGAAGTCCAAGGCACCATGCATGCCTAATGTGCTATATCGATAGCAAGCCCGAAGCATACATTGACAGTAATGCGTGCGGCTGATTGCCAGCTGTATAGAACTGACTCAGGCGCTACTGCGTCCAGAAAGAATCATTTTTAAAAGTCCCCTGTAACTTGGGCACATCTCATACGTAGAAACCAAGCCAGAGGGTAAATATTATGATGACAGACTCACACGCACAGACTCACGCACCCGGTTCGACTACACGCATGAAGTGGGTCTATCTCACAAGCAGTCTCCCACCCACCTGTGACCTAAGTGTATCTCATGCGCAAGAATTAGGTCGGGAAGCGCTCATTCACATGTACACCCCTGTGCCCAGCTCGACTGCACACATGAAGTGGGTGTAAATGTGAATTTCTCTTCACATATTTTGTGTGACAAAATTAATCACAAACGTAAAGCAGAAGAGACGATCGTTACGCACAATGTGCCTATTCTAGGGCACACTTGTGCTAATATTATCATCAACTACTGTTGTAACAAGACAACAACATCTCCAAAAAATAGGCAGCCTATTTTTCAACGACTACAACCAGCATCACCCGTCCAACAGCGTCTCGAAAGGAGGGTTCCAATAGAAGATGAGGATGAACTTATTGTTGCCTCGCGTCATGCTACGTGGAACTCACCATCCCTAAAGAAGAGTTCCAAGAACCCTTTGGTCTCGGCTAGTACATCAAAAAGCCAGCCCCGAGGTAGTGTAAGCTAGCCGTGACTAGCATTGGGGTGTTTCAACGCACCCATTTGAAAACCAAGTCTTCCTTAGGGGAGACTGTTGTTTTATCGATAGTACGGGCTGGGAGTAGTAAATCCCCAACATTGCATGACAACCCGATATTTCAACCAGACGAGGTTTCACATGGGACTGATATTGATGCATCTGGGGTGCATGTAATCAACATGATGGTGGTAGTTATCCCCTGGATTCTGAAGACGACACCAATCTGCCCATCTTCCCCCAGGACAGTGAAGCTCAAGGGTCTGAATTGGAGAGCGAGAGGTCCACCTCACTGTCCACTTCCTCTTATCTGATGTCAGTGTACATAAGAGGGGTGACAATGTTGGAAGTAGAGAATGGTCAAACCATCAACAACGTATAGAGGTCCTCGAAGCAGGTCTCCAGACGTTGAGTGAATCTATGCAAGCTTTGACCCAGGTGGCCCTAGAACTCAAGGATAGGTTGCCCCCAAGGGTTCTTCCTCCAACAAACAAATACCCGGGGACGAACAAAGAGTCTAACGCACCCTCCCATGTTCTACCTACAACTGATAATCATACTCTACCAGGTCATCTGCCCCGCTAGTGACGGATGATATACATAAAGCTCTCAGGAAGTTGCAGGCCCAATTTGATGCTAATGACAAGTAGGAGGCTCTCCAAAATCTTAGGATTCGGCAACCATATCCTCTCAAATGGAACAATATGGTTTACCCGTCGAAGTACAAACCACAGACGCTGACTCCGTTCGACGGGAAAGAGTCTCTCCATCGATTCTTGACGTACTTTGCCTCCATGATGGGGTATTTGACAAAGGACAACGCCCTGCTCACGAATCTTTTCATTGGGGCTTTGCAGGGGTGGCATACAAATGGTTCTGTAGCCTTCCTGAAAACTGCATTTCGTCTTTTGACGATCTCAAGCGACTCTTTCTCTACCAATTTTATGAAGGAGAATGGATATGACAATATCCTCCCTTACGGACATTGCGCAGAAAAAAAGGGAGCCAGTTCTCACCTACATCGAACGCTTCCATCAAGCAGCCTTGAGGTTACCTCTTGGTGTCCTCGATCCAGTGTTGATGGACTCATGTCGTAAGAACATGCCCCTAACTATTAAACTCTGGCACAACTCCCCTCTGTGGATGTATAGACGAAATTTATTATCAGTGCCGACAATGCTGAAAAACTGCCATGAAGGTGCACTTACTGGGGTTAAACTTCCCTAGACTCAAGGATAAGAGAAAACGTCCCTCCGGCAGCAACCCTATTAAAAAAGGAAGACAAGCCCTAACCGTCAACTTCTCCAAGTCTTTCGCATCTGTGAACCAAAAGTCGACGGAAGTACCAAGGCTAAAGGAAAATTATTCTTTCAACGACGAGGACGTGGTGGAGCTCTTCAATATGCTGATGAAAGTCGACAAGCTCTAGCTTGCCCCTCCTAAGCGTCCTGACGAGATGGATAAGGTGGACAATCCCAAGTATTGCCATTACTACCGATATGTTCACCATTCAACACGTGACTGTTATGTGTTGAAAAAAGCAAATACAGAGGTTGATTGATGCCAAAGTCTTTTCACTCGACTACGAGGACAAAATGGTCATTGAAAACATGGTGACCCTTCAGTTTGGTAACTTTCCGACAATGAAAGCCCAAGACGGCGTTGTTTTATTTTCCAAGGCGACAATGAAGGTCGTTAACCTCCCACCGGATCGTGACAACGCCAAGGGCCTTGTTCCACTTACAAGGCCGTGAGGCGAAGTTATATGGTTCCATCCTGATCTTGCTCCAGACGTGATGCAACCCATGACACATCCCGCCAAGGGGAAGAAGTCTAAATCGTGTAGCATGGTTTTTGCTGTGACCGACGAGGTGCTTGTTGAAAAACTCGGTCAGGTCTATCCTATCAACGGGAAGGCAACCCGGCTCCGGAGGAAGATGCACCTCCACCTTCCACGACTACTGCACCCGATATCTCGGAAGCAGGTCCGAGACTTGCTTCAACAAACCACTGAGGAAAGACTCTGTAGTGGGGGCGATCAAGTCCTACTACTTTGACATATTGGCACAACTTGCCAATACTCCAGCGAGGTTGTCGCTCTTTGAGCTTCACCGACTCTCCAAAGAGACACGAGATGCCCTAAGTGAGTGTCACGACCCATACCTAATATTTGGGCATGAGCCGTGGGTACGTCTAGCCTACGCCGCAGTATCGACGGTAGAATGCTGTCTAGTAATCTCCATATTTATCAAAGACAACCATGCAGTTTATAGATTTCCACAATATAACAAAAAATCCACAGATCAGTCCACAGCAGCAAGATATATATACAAATAACCATGGTGAGAGAGAAGATAATAACTGATCTGAATAATCTCCAAGTTGGAGATCAAAATGTGATAGATGAAATAAATCTCAAAATAACAAAATATGCTAAGATGGATGTCCACTACTCAACTCTCATAATCCTCAAATAGAATAAAATACAATAAATAAAAGAGTTTCCGAAGGCAACTCCTGCTCTACAGAATAATATCTAGCTAAAAGTCTCCTGCGGAGGGTATCCCCGCATCCATGTCCTCCAGTATGCTCAGATCAGGGTCCAATGTCTGCTCATAATATGTGGTACAAAACTCCTCTAACTCATCACTTAAAAATATTGGTTTTCCAGTCAGGAATGGAACAAGTACACATATGACAGCCATCCGAGACACAACGGAGTCACAGAACATGTATATAGCAAATGAGAATGAAACTAAAAAGTAACTAGCATCATGGAATAATGGAAAAAACATGCAGCTCTACTGATGAGAAATAGCTACCGAAAAGTAATATGTAACTATGGTAACTTGGCAAATGGTGTAGATCAAGATGAAATAATTGGAATATTAACTATCTATGTGTATTGAAATATCAGTTTCGATGTGTGAACGGCTAAGGGGTTGTAGAAGCAAGAAATTTTTTTAGCAATGAAGCCTTATGCGCCCAAGCCAGTAAAGCTCTCTGCGCCCAGCCAGTGAAGCTCTATGCGCCCAGCCAGTAAATCTCTATGCGCCCAGCCAGTGAATCTCCATGCGCCCAGCCAGTGAAGCTCCATGCGCCCAAGACTAGATCCCCCAAAAAGAAAGGTGCATAGCCTAAGACATGGCTATGCGCCCAAGCCTGACTCGGTCAAAGCCATGATCAAAATGTGCACCGAAGCGCACGAGCACGTCATTCTCCACGAGCAGTCGTGCACCGAAGCATGCGGTCACGACAACACCACGACCAACCCACGATCTCACAGCCTGCATGTGCCTACACCCTATGCACCCAAGGCAGGAATATGCGCCCACATGAAATCTAGTATATTTTGCTCATATGGGCACATAACATCATTCTATCTCAAGAATGACTATTAAAAGGGGCCTCATTCCTCGTCAAAGACAGAACGGAGAGCATTTTCAAGAGCCAAATTGTTGCACTACTTGGCAGTGAGCCGAGAGTTAATAATTTTCTTAGGTTTTCTCCTACTTTTGTAATCGGAGTGTCAACGGAGTAAAGAAGCAACTGCCGCTCGATCTCCATCGTCTCATTCCCTAGAATTCTTTTTTGTACTTGGGGATCCTCAGCGCAGGATTCTCCTTATTGCTTTCGCCTTCAACCACTTTAGAAGGACGAAAGCGCTGTACTTGAATTTCCTCTAGCTGTCCTTTCACTCATGATCATTACCACTCAATATTACTATACCTTCGTCCTAAACTGCTCGTTCTTTTCCTCGGCCCTATATTTACTATCACGACCTCCTAATCACTTAAATTAGTTATGAATCTAATCGTTCTCCTAATCGTGCCATCAACCTTCTCTCAAAACTTATCTTCTAGGTCTCTAAAATTAGTCTCTTGATACCATATTACTCTTTTGTATGTTATCATGACTAACTTTAACCCTTACTCTTAGCTGTTGCTTTAAACTCGTGACCCTCATCCATAACCCTATCCGAAATATTATTCTATGATCTAAGCCACGACTTACTAACCGCATGTTGAATCATTTCTTTGTCGCACAAATAACTCGCTTGCTCCTCATCGATACCCTTTATGCCTTCTCACCCCCCTACCAAATTTTAATTTCGAGGACGAATTCTTTTAAGTTGGGTAGGATGTAAAACCCCTAAATTTTTACTATTTTTTTATTTTATAATTTTTTTAAATTGGTATTGATTTAAAATTTTTATTGTACGTCGCGTAATCTTATTTTACGTCGCGCGCGAGATTCGTTTTCGTAACTGCTCGACGAGTGCGAATATGTACGAGTGTACATATGTTGTTAAAAAAATGTTTTTCCATTCTATAGTTTAAAAATAATATATAGTAATTATTTTTAATTAATTAAGGTTGTGAAAAGCGTCGCAGCGAGTTTCAAAAACATTACTTGATTTTATTATTATAAAAGGCGAGTTTATTTTATTGGCGATTTAGAAAACTATGTTTCATAAAAAAATACTTTCTTCTCATGCAAATACGTAAGATGTAATTTATGTGTAAACGGATTTTCGAATTTATTTTATTAATTATTTTAACTTACTAAAAAGGTATTTCAAATAGTTTAGTAATTATTATCATTTTCGAAATTTATTTATATGATATTTTATTATTCAAAAAGGATATTTAAAAATATTTATTATTTTTGAAATTATTATTATTAGTATTTTTGGAAAATATATTTTGAAATTATGGTGGCAATTTAAAATCTCGATTTGATTTAATTTAAATAGTTTAAATTTAAGGATAGAACTTATATTTAATTTGAGTTCGATTATCTAGATTTAAATTAATTTAGGTTTGGATTTGAATTTATTGAAGTGATTTAATTTAATAAATTGAATTATCTAATTGGTTTAAAATCCTAATCCTATCTAAATGGGAATTCCCACATCCTATATATATGCAGGTACTCCTCCATAATTTTTCACCACCCACGTGCATCGTGTCCGTGTTCCCCTTTTTCATCCACTATATTTTATTTATTACATATACATTATTCTTTTCCCGTGACCGACATGCCGGACACAACTCGTCTCCGCGTCGCGCAGGACACGACCCAGTCCCCAAATCCTAAATCCCTAACCCAATCCGACCTCCTTCCTGCCCAGCACCCCCGACGCCCGACCCCTGCCATATTCGGCACCTCCACCAACAAATCTGCCACCGTCACCACCGCTGCCACCATATCCCTGTCGCACCTCTCCGACGCCACCTAGCCACAAAACCTGCAGACCACCGCCCAGCCCTACTCATCGCCAACCACCAAAAACACCACCACTGTCGCCCAAATTCCGGCCACTTTCGGCCAAACTCCCAACCCAGCCACCGCCTCAGCCGAATGCCACCACCACCACCATCGATCACCGCCAACCAGCCGAACGCTACCACCACTAAGAAGAAATAAAAACCCTAACTCTAACCCATACCTCTCCGGCCGCCGCCTCCGCGAGACCGCCGCCGTGGCCTACTCCCCCTCCTCCCACGACCATCGCTCCCCTCGTCTCGACCTCACCACCGGTCGGAACCCCGTTCTCCGCCGCCGCAGACCAGCGTCATCCCCGTCCCGAACTTCCTCTCCGCCCGCTCGAATGGTCCCTCCGTCGCGGCCGGCGTACTCCACGCACCGAGGAACCCTCGCCTGAGCGCGCGCTGCCACCGCGTCTCGATTCTCTCTTCGCCGACTCGATCTCCCTCTCCGCTCTTTTTCCCTCACCCCGAGCTTCCCTCCCTCGCCCTCTTATTCTCTCTCTCTTCTGTTATTCTTTTTGATTTTTTTCTTTTCTTCTTTAAGAAGACAATGGTGCTGCTGACTTCTTTTGGTATATGTACTATTCTAATCTATTTATTTTACCTTTTATTTGTGTGTTTTAGTATTACTGTTTTCCTTTACAAGCAACAGTATCATCATCATTAATTATTATTATTATTATTATTATATTTATTATTTTGATTGCTAATAGATACATTAAAATTTGTTTATATTTCTAATATATTCCTAAATTATTTGGGTAGCAAAAAGATAGCATTGGAATTTCAAGTTAGGATTTGATTTTTAGACCATTATATATATTTTACTTAAAATTTTATTATGAGTGTTGACCCTAAAATAATTTATTAGGATTTCAAAACCTATTATGTTCTTCAAAGTATCATATAAAAACGATATTTTAAATAGTTATAAATATTTCTCAATTTTTGAATAATCAATAAAAGTATAGATTTTTGTCAAGATTTTTTTTACAGAATTTGTTTCTTAGCCTTAAATAAATTTTCTTATAATATTTGTTTCGCTTAAAATATTTTTTTGATTTATAAAATATGGGTTTCAGTAGAATATTATGTTGACAAAACTTACAGTTTTGACTTAAATGACTTTCGATTTTTCGGGTATTTGTTTGAAAGCATATTTTGACTAATAATTTATATTTCAAATATTATAAAATATTTTCTAAAATTATATATATTATTTGACTTCCTTCGAATTTCCTCTATTTCATATTTAAGCCCATTGTTCCTATTCCTCGCCAATTCTGTACTACTTCCTGTCGACCCGACTAAATTGACCATTCTGGACCGAATGGAACTGTCCGTGCCACCACCTGAGGCCACCTGGCATAGTGGTTGCACCGAAGTCGCAGTTTGCCACCTTGATCATCGCAGCACACCAGGCGTCCTACCAGGCAAGACACCTTGCCTTTACTGTTTAATTTCTTACTCAATATCATGCATGTTTTATTTCTTATAAGTTGTTCTTTCAAAATCCTATGTAGTTGCAAATTATTATATTTTAGTTTTCTTTATGCATTTAGCCTAGAGTTAAGGGACCACCTTTGTTTGTGCCGCATTTATGGGCCGACACTTGTGTACCACATTGTCACATGTCTCATATAGATTCAGACTTGCGTACCGACCGTACATCGGTGCGTACAGGATGAGCGTTAGGATATAACTGCTAATATAGTTGTCTAGAAGACTTAGCGGTTATTAGAAATATCGTGGTGTGGATTTAGCATGAGTAGTGCATGGGGAGGGTGAAGACAGTTATTAGGCGCAGGGGCTTTCACACATTTACTTTTCTCTAGCTACATTTGTGACTCAGCCGAGAGCTAGTGCGCCGTGCACTTATTTTATTTTCCTCTAGATGCCACTAGTGCCTCGGTTGAAACACAAATGTGCCGTGCATTTACTTTTCTCTAGACGCCACTAGTGCCTTGGTTGAAACACTAACGTGCCGTATTTCTAGTCTCGGGAGCCCTTGTGTGGAACGTTGTCTTCAAAATATATTTTCACATAAAATGGTTAAGGTCCTTTATCTGTTTAGTTATATATAATTTTCTGTTGAGCTAACTTTATTCAGTTTATGGCATGCTATTTTGTGTCTTGTTACGTCCCTCTGAAGACCTGGTTATCTCGCCAGGTGTGTGCTCTTGTCTTTCGTAGGTGTGCTAGTCGTAGCCATGATCATCACTATTTCCTCGAGGATGATTGCACTTTGACCGTCTTCGCTTCGCTCGCCAAAAATTATTTCATTTCCCATGTATTCTTTTCTTACTTGTTGGTAGTGGATTTGTCTCCACCCAACATATTATACAAATACATATCCATAGATGATTATATTAATTCTTTATTTTTCTTTATTTTGTGGATGAGATTAGTCGTTATGGTTTCTACTGCATATTACAGCTTATGTATGCATACGAGATTTCCGTATATTGGAGTATACTTCGTATGAATACAGCTGGCATGTCTACGTTTCTAGTCCTACGTATTTTGGGGCTGGGGCGTTACATATTTTTGTGGTGGCCCATGCAGGTCAAGATAAATTGTTTGGTTACTTTACTGTACCAAGCAAGCCTGCGAATAGGATTAGAAGTCTAGTATCTCATCCACATACTTGACCTCATTTCTCGATTCCATATTCGAACTATCGTTCGACTCATCGACTGCATCTTGCTTTATTCATTCTATCATTATTCTTATCTTTCCTTCGTGCTTGCTAGAGATTGACCCTACTAGTTAGATGTCCCAAACATCCTTAGCTTAATTCTTTAAGTTGGATAGAATACCCTACTACCTGACACACCCTTGACCATTAAGGGAATACAAATAGTATTATCTAGATCATAGAGACTAGAAGAATTTAACCCATTTGGTCACCTAAGCCTTGGTCAATAAAACCGTAGAATGATGATTAGGAATAAACAAGACTTAGATCCTTATGACTCTTAGACTATTCATATTTGTTTTTATTTCATCTACCATCGTGCCTATGTTTTTACTACCTTGATTAATGATGCTAATATAGCCTAGTATTTGCAAGCTAACTCTTTATCGAGCTTGATCAAGGCATATGCTATTGAGCGGCCGTTCACTAACATATTGTCTAATCAGAACCGGTACATGACGGTCTGATCAACCAAGTGCACTTTGGTTCGCTTTAGTCTATTATTCTACGTGGATGGAACATAATTAAACATGACCTTTAGAATCTCATCCACGACTGCCTTGACAATTCTTTTGAAATTTTCGGTCGTCTTTGAACCACGTATTGTATTCGATAATATCGTCTTTGAACTCCTTATTGCTTTCGCCTTCAACCACTTTAGAAGGACGAAAGCGCTGTACTTGAATTTCCCCTAGCTGTCCTTTCACTCATGATCATTACCACTCAATATTACTATACCTTCGTCCTAAACTGTCGTTCTTTTCTTCGGCCCTATATTTACTATCACGACCTCCTAATCACTAAATTAGTTGTGAATCTAATCGTTCTCCTAATCGTGCCATCAACCTACTTCAAAACTTATCTTCTAGGTCTTTAAAATTAGTCTCTTGATACCATATAACTCTTTTGTATGTTATCAAGACTAACTTTAACCCTTACTCTTAGCTGTTGCTTTAAACTCGTGACCCTCATCCATAACCCTATCCGAAATATTATTCTATGATCTAAGCCACGACTTACTCTTAGCTGTTGCTTTAAACTCGTGCTCCTCATCGATACCCTTATGCCTTCTCACCCCCTACAAATTTTAATTTCGACGACGAAATTCTTTTAAGTTGGGCAGGATAAACCCCTAAATTTCTACTATTTTTTTATTTTATAATTTTTTTAAATTGGTATTGATTTAAAATTTTTATTGTACGTCGCGTAATCTTATTTTACGTCGCGCGTGAGATTCGTTTTCGTAACTGCTCGACGAGTGCGAATATGTGCGAGTGTACGTATGTTGTTAAAAAAAAGTTTTTCCATTCTATAGTTTCAAAATAATATATAGTAATTATTTTTAATTAATTAAGGTTGTGAAAAGCGTTGCAGCGAGTTTCAAAAACATTACTTGATTTTATTATTATAAAAAGGCAGTTTTTTTATTGGTGATTTAGAAAACTATGTTTCATAAAAAAATACTTTCTTCTCATGCAAATACGTAAGATGTAATTTATGTAAACGGATTTTCGAATTTATTTTATTAATTATTTTAACTTACTAAAAAGGTATTTCAAATAGTTTAGTAATTATTATCATTTTCGAAATTTATTTATTGATATTTTATTCAAAAAGGATATTTAAAAATATTTATTATTTTCGAAATTATTATTATTAGTATTTTTGGAAAATATATTTTGAAATTATGGTGGCAATTTAAAATCTCGATTTGATTTAATTTAAATAGTTTAAATTTAAGGATAGAACTTATATTTAATTTGAGTTCGATTATCTAGATTTAAATTAATTTAGGTTTGGATTTGAATTTATTGAAGTGATTTAATTTAATAAATTGAATTATCTAATTGGGTTTAAAATCCTAATCCTATCCAAATGGGAATTCCTACATCCTATATATAGGCAGGTACTCCTCCATAATTTTTTACCACCCACGTGCATCGTGTCCGTGTCCCCCTTTTTCATCCACTATATTTTATTCATTACATATCCATTATTCTTTTCCGTGACCGACATGTCGGACACAACTCATCTCCGCATCGCGCAGGACACGACCCAGTCCCCAAATCCTAAATCCCTAACCCAATCCGACCTCCTTCCTGCCCAACACCCCCGATGCCCGACCCCTGCCATATTCGGCACCTCCACCAACAGATCTGCCACCGTCACCACCGCTGCCACCATATCCCTGTCGCTCCTTCCCGACGCCACCTAGCCACAAAACCTGCAGACCACCGCCCAGCCCTACTCATCGCCAACCACTAGGAAACACCACCACTGTAGCCCAAAATTCGACCACTTCCCGGCCAAACTCCCAACCCAGCCACCGCCTCAGCCGAATGCCACCACCACCACCATCGGCATCACCGCCAACCAGCCGAACACCACCACCACTAAGAAGATAAAAACCCTAACTCTAACCCATACCTCTCCGGCCGCCGCCTCCGCGAGACCGCCGCCGTGGCCTACTCCCCCTCCTCCTACGACCATCGCTCCCGTTCTCTCGACCTCGCCACCGGCCGGAACCCCGTTCTCCGCCGCCGCAGACCAGCGTCATCCCCGTCCCGAACTTCCTCTCCGCCCGCTCGAATGGTCCCTCCGCCGCGGCCGGCAACTCCGCCGCACCGAGGAACCCTCGCCTGAGCGTGCGCTGTCGTCGCGTCTCGATTCTCCCTCCGCCGACTCGATCTCCCTCTCCCGCTCTTTTCCCCTTACCCCGAGCTTCCCTCCCTCGCCCTCTTATTCTCTCTCTCCTTCTGTTATTCTTTTTGATTTTTTTTTTTTCTTCTTTAAGAAGACAATGGTGCTGTTGACTTCTTTTGGTATATGTACTATTCTAATCTATTTATTTTACCTTTTATTTGTGTTTTTAGTATTACTGTGTTTCCTTTACAAACAACAGTATCATCATCATTAATTATTATAATAATAAAATATTATATATTTATTATTTTGATTGCTAATAGATACATTAAATTTTTGTTTATATTTCTAATATATATTCCTAAATTATTTGGGTAGCAAAAAGATAGCATTGGAATTTCAAGTTAGGATTTGGCTTTTTAGACCATTATATATATATATTTTACTTAAAATTTTATTATGAGTGTTGACCCTAAAATAATTTGTTAGGATTTCAAAACCTATTATGTTCTTCAAAGTATATGTAAAAATGTTATTTTAAATAGTTATAAATTTTCTCAATTTTTGAATAATCAATAAAAGTATAGATTTTTGTCAAGATTTATTTTTACAGAATTTGTTTCTTAGCCTTAAATAATTTTCTAATAATATTTTGTTTCTTAAAATATTTTTTTGATTTATAAAATATGGGTTTCAGCGTAGAATATTATTTTGACAAAACTTACAGTTTTGCCTTAAATGACTTTCGATTTTTCGGGTATTTGTTTGAAAGTATATTTTGACTAATAATTTATATTTCAAATATTATAAATATTTTCTAAAATTATATATATTATTTGACTTCCTTCGACTTTCCTCCATTTCATGATTTAAGCCCATTGTTCCTATTCCTCGCCAATTCTGTACTACTTCCTGTCGACCCTGACTAAATTGACCATTCTGGACCTAATAGAACTGTCCGTGCCATCACCTGATGCCACCTGGCAAAGTGGTTGCACCTAAGTCGCAGTTCGTGCCACCTTGATCATCGTAGCACACCAGGGTCCTACCAGACAAGACACCTTGCCTTTATTGTTTAATTTCTTGCTCAATATCATGCATGTTTTATTTCTTATAAGTTGTTCTTTCAAAATCCTATGTAGTTGCAAATTATTATATTTTAGTTTTCTTTATGCATTTAGCCTAGAGTTAAGGGACCACCTTTGTTTGTGCCGTATTCATGGGCCGACATTTGTGTACTACGATGTCAAGTGTCTCATATAGATTCGGAGCGTACCGACCGTACATCGGTGCGTACAGGACGAGCGTTATGATATAACTGCTAATATAGTTGTCTAGAAGACTTAGCGATTATTAAAATATCGTGGTGTGGATTCAGCACGAGTAGTGCATGGGGAGGGTGAATACTGTTATTAGGCGCAGGGGCTTTCACACATTTACTTTTCTCTAGCTGCTATTTGTGACTCAGCCGAGAGCTAGTGCGCCGTGCACTTATTTTATTTTCCTCTAGATGCCACTA
The DNA here is from genome assembly GCA_029216955.1 of Iris pallida. Taxonomy (NCBI): domain Eukaryota; kingdom Viridiplantae; phylum Streptophyta; class Magnoliopsida; order Asparagales; family Iridaceae; genus Iris; species Iris pallida. The sequence continues at coordinate 1,412,805 of JANAVB010021791.1, read as the reverse complement.
GTGCCTCGGTTGAAACACAAATGTGCCGTGCATTTACTTTTCTCTAGACGCCACTAGTGCCTTGGTTGAAATGCTAACGCGCCGTATTTCTAGTCTCGGGAGCCCTTGTGTGGAACGTTGTCTTCAAAATGCATTTTCACATAGAATGGTTAAGGACCTTTATCTGTTTAGTTATATATAATTTTCTGTTGAGCTAACTTTATTCAGTTTATGGCATAATATTTTGTGTCTTGTTACGTCCCTGAAGACCTAGTTATCTCGCCATGTGTGTGCTCTTGTCTTTCGCAGGTGTGCTAGTCGTAGCCATGATCGTCACTATTTCTTCGAGGATGATTGCACTTTGACCGTCTTCGCTTCGCTCGCCAAAAATCATTTCATTTCCCATGTATTCTTTTCTTACTTGTTGGTAGTGGATTTGTCTCCACCCAACATATTGTACAAATACATTTCCATAGATGATTATATGAATTCTTTATTTTTCTTTATTTTGTGGATGAGATTAGTCGTTATGGTTTCTACTGCATATTACAGCTTATGTATGCATACGAGGTTTATATATTGGAGTATACTTTGTATGAATACAGCTGGCATGTCTACGTTCCTAGTCCTACGTATTTTGGGACTGGGACGTTACATAAAGTTCGATCAGCAGGCGTTCGAAGAGATGCTCTCGAGGGATGGCTCTACTCCCTGAAAATCAGCAAAGCCGAATAAGTCTCGCAAGCCTTGGCTTCCGAAGGCTCGCTGTGCATATCCTACTAGTGTCATAGCAGATATACAACTAGAGGACTCTGTCACATGGGCGCATGACTCTGTCACAGAAGTTCCCCAAATAGAGAAGGCTCACACCGTTTCGGACTCTACTAGCCCAGTGACTTCTTTCCTGCACAACCAGCAACAGAGTGTTCGATGCTCGACACTTGGCAAAAGAAAATACTATGATGCCAAGAATCGGGGTGTGTGACACTCTGGGCAAACCCGGCGAGGATCACAAACAAAGGAGGCAAAACTGGAAGAAAACAGCACTGCTCCACCAAGCATGCGTCCAAAGCCATGCGCCCAAGGGGATGTTTGGGCGCATAACCCCAACCAGAATGCTTCTGTCTTCAACAGACTGGACACCAGGGTCATGCGGCCAAAGCTATACGCCTAGGCTCATTGGATCCATACTATGCGCCCACATCAAGGAGGCTCAGACATGCTGTCAAGGAGCATACGCCCAAGGCCAGTCTCCAAGGCCTATACGCCCACAGCAAAAAGACAGGCCCCAACGCGTATAGCACGGGGCTGTCTTCAAGGACATCACAGAACTTAGGTGTGGGGTTTCCCCTGCACGTGAACTAAGTCTGGATGTGCCAACTCTCCTTACGAACGCATGCAAAGCTCAATGCATGCAACATGGTTTGTAAGGCAAAACTCCCTTTCGCTGACTTACGCGATATGATAAATCATAAGCGTAAAGCGTGGGAGGACTTAACAATTCATAGTGCACATCCGTGCACCAATATTTTTATTAACTGTTGCTGCTCCAAAACAACAAGAATGCCTCAGAGAAAGTCCGTGTTTCGACGGCTGCATTTCTCTGACGATAAAAAGCTATTATGTGTTTCATCCAACATGGCTTCATGGGGTCCCCCTTACGGAAGCCCCAATCAAAGACGGTGGGCCACGAACCCAACATTCTCTTTCAGTTCCGCGAGAAAAAGAAGAAGAAGAAGAAGTCTACCAACAGATGGCCAGTAGGCTGTTACATCTGAAGGAGTCTATATGGGTTCTCGGTCAAAGGCAAGATTCTGTATGGACGACGAAGACTCCCAAACTGGGGGTAGTATTTTCTCAGAGTCTGAAGTGGATGACCTTCACACTGGGGGTAGCTTTCCAGAGGATGACGATCCCTCCGAATCTGATGGTGACTATCTACTTCCTCTACCTGAAGATGAAGGACTAGAGGGTCTTAAAACAGCATTCGCCAAGATCATTGATATGCTGTTGGGGCTGTTCCTCCACCTCAACAAAACGTCTCAACTCATGCTAGTCCGACATATAGAAATAACCCTCCTTCACAAAAAAGGAGTATTATTCCGTTGCGTCTCCTCCAAATCTTGCAAATGCTGGGGGTGGTCCTTCGCCAACGATGCCTGACAACCGTTTCCCAACACCTGCTCAATCAACAGGATGCAATTGATTCCGTGGTCGCCCGTCTCGATACCATCTCACACAAAGACGAGCTTCAGAAGATGGAGATATCTCAATCGTATCCCCCTGAGTGGGAGAATGCTACTTGCCCTCCTAACTACAAGCCGTTGACGCTGAATTCATTTGACGGGTTGACTTCTCCTCGTCAACACATGACATACTTCAACACGCAGACTCTACACTTGCCCAGGGATGATCCGTTCTTGTCGAAGCCATTTATTAGCACCTTGTAGGGGGTAGCTTTCGAATGGTTCTACAGTCTGCCTGACGGATGTATCAATTATTTAAAGACTTGGAGAGGTTGTTCCTCAACAGATTTTACGAGAGTGGCATGCGTGTTAGTATGTCCACCCTCATCGAGACCAAGCAAAGGAGGACTGAGTCTGCCATTGCCTTCATCGAACGCTTTAGGCGGCTAGCACTGAAGATGCCCTTCGGCATACTATACTCAGAAGTCATAGATACTTGTCGACTTAACTTCCTTCCTACGGTAAAGTTTTGTCTGGGTATACAAAAATATGATACATGATCGCTTTCATTGGGGCCGCTGATGCTGCTGAAAACGACGTTCCTAACCTGGAACTACTGGGGTTGAAAACATCCAAATCGAAGACAAGGGCAAGCATCCTTAAACTATCCCTGTTTATGCGGGTAAAGGGAAAGAAGTCCTGAAGGTCGACACTTCCAAAGGAGCTTCCAATTCTCAGGGCGCCTCCTAAGGAGACCTTCTCCTTTGACGAAGACGATGTCATTACCACTTTTACACATTGACGAAGGGTAATAAGTTGATATTGCCTCCACCACGACGTCCTGCAGAGGCGAGCCAGCTCAACAATCCCAAGTACTGTCTCTATCATCAGTACGTGCATCATTCCACCAAGGACTGCATCGTCCTGAAAAAGAAGATGCAAAGCTTATCGACAGCCAAGTGATCAACCTCGAAGCTGAAGATAAGATCGTATTTTCTAACATGACTCTCTTCAGTTTGGTGACTTTCCTTCCACAGAAGTCCCAGACGGTATGGTCCCAATTCCCAAGGCAATAATGGAAGTTATCAACCTACTGCCAACTCGCAACTCAACCTTGGTGCCACTCACGACTGAACGTGGTGAGATCATGTGGGTCCATCCGGACCTTGTGCAAGAAGTAATGCAGGGGTAGTACCTCCCAAAGAAAAAAGGGGCAAGAAATACAAGTCATGTCTTATGGTATCCTCTCCTATCTACGTGGTTCTATCTAGCGAGACACGATCGAAAAAGACTTATCTTCGGACATACGATCCCGCATAAGAAGAAGCAGTACCTTCTCAAGCTCCTGCTACCCCCACAAGCTCAGAAGTCGGCCCGTCTAAGCCTTCAACTAAGGACAAAGCAAAGCAGAAGGAGACGCGGTTTGACAAGTCTCTGAAGGCTCCAGCTTCTGAGGACATGGATCGACCTACAACTTTGACATACTGGCACAGCTAGCCAATACACCTGCCAGGTTGTCTCTGTTCGATCTGTTGTGACTCTCCAAAGAAACGCGGAAGGCCTTAAGTGAGGCATTACTACATGCCAACTCTTATCTCGCCGAAGTCAAAACCCCTGTTGAAGACCCTGTCTCATGTCCTCACTGCTACAGTACTATGGAGGTGGTGTCCAACATCACCTTTTCACAGGAGGACATGCTACTCAAAAATAATCGTCATGATAGACCCCTGTACTATACAGGATACATCGGGGCGATCAAGGTGGACCATATGCACATCGATCCAGGATCCTCCATCAGCATCATTCCTAGAAGTTTGCTTCAAATTATGGGAATCCCTCTGCACAAGCTATCTGCAACCAACACAACTATCATGGCTTTCAATGCGGGTCAAAGCCACCGCTGGCAAGATCCGTCTCAAGTGCAGATCGGTGATCTCCGAACGAAGGTTTCCTGCTATGTGATCGATGCCAATGTATCCTACAACATCTTGTTGGATGTCCATGGATACACGAGAACATGATCGTTCCTTCCATACTTCATCAGTACTTCAAGTATGTCAACAGCGACGGTGTCGTGGCGGAGTTTGCCGATGTCGATTCTTTTAAGGGCATCGAGGCCTACTATGGAGATTCGATACTTTACCAATCTCAGCCTTCCAAGGATGACGGCAACGAAGCTGACAATGAAGCTGAAGCAAGTTCATCCTCCAATGATGGTCCCCTGATCATCCGAGTCAAAGGACGTACTACTCCAAAAGTACTCCGAAGCCTCTCATAATCTGGATGAAAAAAAGACCCCTGACAAGGTCAAACCATTGACCATCACTCTCAGCAAGACACCCCGGAAGGAACCTACTGATGCCCGTCATCCCAATCCTGAAGAATTACCCTACGTGGTGAACTCGACCAAGACTGTGGCTCCTCTTCTAGATGATGATCCTCTCAATGAGTATATCAATACTCATAATAATGTACCTTCAACGGATGATGTTATCCCTGAAGAAGAACTTGCGTATTTCCTTAGTAAAGGTTTATCTTTGAATTACTCCGATATCTATCAATCTGTAAACCACTACATAGATACGATTCTAGAGCACGACATAGGACTACACCTCTGTATACCGGTCATGACGCCTCACCTGCGGAAAAAGTTTATCCAGAAGATATCCTCTACTTCATCGTTCCAGCCAGAAAGAAGGATGAAGAATTAATCATCTTCGGTCGTATAATCGGCGAGAGAAAGTTCGTAATGCTACTTTTTTTGGTATAGTTGGCAGGCCAAGAATATCATCCAGAACATGGAATATGACATCAAAAGTGACCAGGAGCTAAATTACAGCCTAGGACGATGGTTGCCAATACGACACTTTGCTCCTCCGGAAAAACCCGAGAACTACTATCAACGAAGCGGTGTTGGTTTGGGTTATGTCACTCCTCCAAAACTCTCTAAAGATCAGATGATGAAGCAGATCGTTGTTCTCATTCTTCTGACTCCTCTCTCTGGGACTCAGATCCCAGCATTGACGACATGTTCAAGACAACTCTGTCCGTCAACATGGTTTCCGTTGACCAAATTGCGGACGATGTCCAATCAATCGAGCTCGAACAATGGGCTCAAAAGATTGATACTAGGTGGGAGCTGCACTTCGAACAACGTGAACCACCTACCGAAGACGAAGTCATCCAAGTCAATTTAGGAGATGACTCATCTTTCAAACCAATCTTCATCAGTAAAAGTGTATATGGCAATGAATGCCAATCTCTTATACAGCTTATAAGAGAATACATTAACGTCTTTGCATGGAGCTATAAAGACATGCCAGGCTTAGACCCTAAAGTTGCCAAGCATCGCCTGAATATTTTGTCTAAAGATAAGCCAATGAAGCAGCAAAAACGATGATTCCGACCAGATGTCATGGAGGCCATCGAAAATGAAGTCAAGAAGCTCATTGCCAGTATTAATTAGCGAAGAACAACACCCAGACTGGGTTGCCAACATCATCCCAGTCATGAAAAAGAACGGTAAAGTTTGAGTCTGTATCGATTACCGATTTAAACTCTGCATGCCCGAAGGACGAGTTCCTTCTACCAATCACCGACGTAATGATCGACAATACTTGCGGCTTCGAGTGGATATCCTTCATGGATGTGTTCTCAGGCTACAACCAGATCAAGATGTTCCCCAACGATGAGAAGCACACATCTTTTCGAACACCGTTGGGGGTATACTGCTATACGGTGATGCCTTCGGATTAAAAAATACAGGGGCGACATACCAGCGAGCCATGAACACAATTTTTATGATCATTTGCACAAAATAGTGGAGTGCTACGTAGACGATATCGCAGTTAAAAGTCGTCTCAAGGGCAACCACCTCCAAGACTTGAGAACGGTGTTCGAACTAATGCGTGCACACCAACTCAAGATGAATCCAACCAAGTCTTTTCTGGGAGTCTCCAGCGGCAAGTTCCTTGGTTTCGTCATCACTTCAAAGGGTACACATTTGGACCCAGAGAAAGTGAAGGCTATCCTCGATATGCATCCTCCAAGAAACCTCAAAGAGCTACGCGGACTACAAGTAAGGCTAGCCTACATCAGATAATTTATTTTGAACCTCTCTGGAAGGTGTCAACCATTCACTCAGCTCATGAAGAAAGGGTATCTTTCGTCTGGACTGAACAATATCAACGCGTATTCGACGACATCAAGGCATATCTCACAAGCCCTCCAGTATTGGTAGCTCCAATAATGGGGAAGCCTTTCTTACTATATGTCCGCGCTATGGACTATTTTTGGCGCCCTATTATCTCAGAAGAACGAAGGCAGCCATAAACAGGCAATCTACTATCTCAGCCGCATAATGGTGGGTGCCGAGCATAGATACACACTTGTGGAGAAGGAATGCCTTGTACTAGTATTTGCCATCCAGAAGACACGCCACTTTGTGTCTGGGTAGACTATCCACATATATCTAAAGTCAATCCTCTCAGAATACTCATGACTAAACTGGGTTCTCTCAATTCTCGTTTAGCTACATGGGCAATGTTATTGACTCCATATGATATGCTCTTCGTTCCTCAGAAGGCAGTAAAAGGCCAAGCGTTAGCTGATTTCCTAGCAGCTCATCCGGTGCCAGAATCGTCCAAACTCTACGACGAAACCTCGATGAAGTAGTGGAGTCTAACACTGCAACTGAAGAAATCCCTATTTGGCGAATGTTCTTTGATGGTGGATCAAGAACAAGACCCAAAGGAAATATTGTGGCTGGAGTAGGTGTCGTACTCGTATCACCTGATCAACTGGTTATACATCGCACATATTCTCTCGTGGAACCATGCACCAACAACGTGGCCGAATATAATACCCTATTAATCGGCCTGCAACTGGCAAAACAACTGGGAGTTGACTATCTAAAGCGTATAATGATTTCAAGCTAATAGTTAGTCAGGTCCGAGGGGATTATGAAGTTCGTCACGAAGATCTCATCCCCTACTACAGAGTAACAATCGAGTTGGCGTCTACTTTCGCTGGATTCTTTATCGAGCACGTACCTCGACTACAAAATATAGAAGCAGATGCTTTAGCCGGTCTCGCTGCTTCCTTGACCGTTCCTACCAATACTCAGCAGTCGATCATAGTGTCTGGTCGAAAACTATTCTGTGTGAAAGATGCCTTGCATATTCATTACAGTTACACAACAGAAACAAACGTGGATATTAAAGACTGGAAATTTTCTTTCATAGACTACGTCGTCTATGGAATCCTTCCCGAGGACCCGAAGGAAGCAGTATCTATCCAAAGGTAATCCCTCAGATTTTACTACGACATAGCTACAAGATGCTGTATCGACTCTTACGACGGGCTACTATTACGATGCTTATCAAACACAAAAGCCAAACATGCACTCCGGGAGGCTCACGATGGAGTTTGTGGTGCACATCAACCAGGCCCCAAATTATAAGATCGCCTCAAACGAATATGTTATTACTGGCCCACAATGATAGCAGATGCTGTTGAATATGCAAAGAAGTGTAGAGATTGTCAGTTCTACGCCGATTTTATTCATCAACCTTCGGAGTTTCTACACCCGACGGTAGCATCTTGGCCTTTTGAAGCCTGGGGCATGGACGTCATAGGACCAATCAGCCCGCTATCCTTCAAAGGACATCGGTTCATCCTAGCCATAATCGATTACTTCTCCAAAGACGAAAGCTATACCGCTCACTGAAGTGAAGGCATCAAACGTGATCAGTTTCATCAAATATCACATCATCTACAGCTTCGACCTACCTCGCAGGATCATCTATGATAATGGTCCACAGTTCACAAGCCATGCATTCTATCAGTTCCGCGATAGAAATCGAATCTAGAATGTAGCCTCTACTGCCTACAATACAATGGCTAACGGGCTAGCAGAAGCCTTCAATAAAACTATCATAAAACTTCTCAAGAAGTTCGTGTCTTCAAACAAGCATGATTGGAATGAGAAGCTCGATGAGTGTCTATGGGCCTATCGTATAACGGTCCAGACTCTAACAGGCAGTACGCCATTCTCTCTAGTTTATGGAAGCGAAGCAGTTCTTTCCCTAAAAATTCAGATTCCTTCTCTTCGAGTAGCCTTAGCCAGCGAGTTGACTACCGAAGAAAGCTACCGTCTGTGACTCCAGGAGCTCGAAGCGCTAGGCAAAAATGCTTATTAGCTCAACAGCGCATTGAGCTATACCAAGCACGCCTTTCCAGAGCCTTCAATAAAAAAATGAAGGAAAAAATCTTCCAAGTCGGCGATCTAGTCTTAGCAGTGAGAAGACCAATGGTTATGACGAACAAAACAAAAAAATATTCTAGCCTAAATGGGAAGGTCCTTTCATCATAAAATCAGTGTATTCTAATGGTGCGTACCTACTAACCAAGCCCGATGGTGACTTGCTCATGATGCCTATCAACGACAAGTTCCTGAAGAAATACTATGTGTAACCTTTTTTCGTAATGTTCACATATGTTCTGTCATATAAATGTACAGTGCGATGTTTATATGATTCGAAAAATTATCTAACTATTATCCGTATTTCAAGAGTCTTGAATACGCCTGGATAATAGGTCCTCTAAAAATTTCTCCAGTGGAATCATTCCCATTTTTGACTCTGTCCAAACTCGGTTTGACGAAAACAAGTCACATCCCAATTACCTCTGGATTGTTTTTCGATAATTATTCTCCAGTGGAATGATTAAATGTTTTGCCATGTCCATATAACCTCTGAAGTAAAGCATTCATCAAGGATAATCACGTCCATATTACCTCTGAACTATCCACTCCCACCTAATGTTATATATCTTTCCATGTCCATATTACCTCTAGTCAGATATAGAACATCCTCTGCTATTACGTCCATATTACCTCTACTAGAAGCTTCGTTCAACTTATTATCTATATTCGAATAACTTGAATATAAAATGGATAATAGGTCCACATCAAAATTCTCTAGCGAAATATCCACCAAAAATATCCTTGCTACGTCCACATTACCTCTAGTTTCGATATTTCACAAAGCCACATTCACTTTGAAAAGACTTTTTATTCTTTACTCAAATGTCTATCAAGAGACATAAAAAAGGGTACAAGAGCCGTGACGGCTGAAAAAAGAAGAAGAAAATTACAAAAATCTACGGGATACATAGGCGGTTTATATTACCTCTTAGAGCCGCGACTTGGGCTTCAGACTTCGCGGTAGCTCGACGGCACGCCTCTTCTTGACGAGCAGCTTCATCCTCGAAAAGGATCAGACTCAGATGCTCTCCTTCCAACTTTGCCAGCTGTTCTTCTAAATAGGCGAAACTGGTGGCAGTCATGTCAGTTGAGCCAAATAATCCTCTGTTCAGATGTTGCCGCCCTCAAGTCGACTTCCAGTTAGGCGATCTCGTTCTTGATCTGCACGACATGATTATACCTTCGGTGATCTGCGCAGCCAGTTTGTTCTTCGAGGCGGCACGTACCTCACTTGCAGCGTTGAACTGACCATACTGGTCAGCCAATTCGCTGATCTCCCGAACGAGGGCGTCCTTCCTTGCCTGGAAAGTAGCCTTCTCTTTCGCAAGATCCGTCATCAAAGCCTCGTCCTCTGCATGGAATAGCGACGTCGGGCTCTACTCTTTGGTATCCCGGAACCTGGCCACCTGACCCTCCAGGTCATTCAGAACTTTTCAGAGTATTGGCCCGCTCTTCATAACCGCAATGCTCTCAAGGGCTGCCACTTGGCATTTGGCAATAGCCTTCACAGGGCCGAAGACAGCATTCCGATTCAAGTCTCCAGGAAGCTTCTTTCAGCACAGAGTTGAAAGCTTTGATGACTTCCTGAGCCATCTCATCATCTTCCGTGGAGGTCATCGGAGAGGAGGCTTGGAAAGTTTCTTCCGTTCCAGGAAAGGATACCTGACAAGAAGCCAAACCCAAGAAAAAAAAATATATATACATATACATCAGTAACCAAAAAAGATGGAGAGAAATGCGAAAGAGTTGTAATTTCGTACCTTCGGCTTGCTCAACTCCAGCCTGGACTATGCCATCAGTCTTGGCTTTAGGGAAACCAAGAACAGGCCCAGACTGTTCAAAAAGAACAATATCAAGGCCCTGAGTGGCATCGGGCCTGATATCCTCCACAACCTCAGCCGGAACAGGAGCGGATTCAGCAACAGCCCCCTCAGCAGGCTGCTTAACTTCTTCTTTTGTAGCCGATACCGGCTCACTAACAGCTTTCCCCACACTAGAAAAATTGGAGGAACCGAAAACAATTCTCTCCTTTACCCAATGGCGGGGACTATCTTCGCAAGGGGTTCTTTTCCCTTGTCTAAAAGGGAACATACAGTTATGGTCAGCCTCACGAGGAGCACGCAAAATCGAAGTCGAAAAATCTCATCCGAAGAGAGGCACAACGGCAATGTACCCGCAGGAGGATGAGCGATTGGACTTGGTTCTCGTCCAGCTCTTTCATCGCAGTTCCTATTGTAGACATATCCTCCACAGATATGTCGTAGGAGAAACTGATCTTCTGATCGCCGTCATGGTCTGGGCCTTCGCCCTGATCTTCCCGCCGCTCAACTCTTACAACCGAAGAAGACCCTCCTCCATCCATCGGCTGAGGACGAGCAGGGGACACCATTGTCGCGTCCACCTCCTCAAATGAAGAGGCACCAGCCTCAGCTTCAAATTCAGGGTCCTGTGCAAAGGACAAACGCAAAGGTGAGAAAGCTTCTAAAGGCTTGACCAGAACGACTATGGAGTCCAGGAAGGGGTCTACCTCCCGAATAGTAATGGCCCGCGACGCCGTTCCTTCTCTTCCACTTTGCCGGGAGGACCTCCTCAAGGGAGGCGAGCCAGCCCCACTTCCTTGGCTCTCCTCAGGGCGACAATTTTCTTCTTCCGTTTTAAAGTTGGCTCTTGGGCCAATTCAGTTGAAGCTTTCCTCTTCTGAGGAGGATTGAGAGGAGAAGAATCACTATCTTTCGTGTCCTCCTTCGGAGACACTGTTGGCACCCTAAAGATAGCTTTTGTCCGCGGTACTACGGCTTGCTTTACGGTAGGAACAACACTCTCCTTCCTACGGCCCTTCGGCACCCTTTTCGCAGGAAGGGGCCAAACCGAGTCCCAATATCAAGCTTTGTTCACGATCATACCGGGGATGAAAAGTATTGATCTGAACATAAAATTTGGCAGCAGCATAGCACAAATGGGTCTCAGGCTTATCCAAGGGCAGAGTGAAGACTGCCCCCGTGCACCCGACATTGTAGTACATCCAAACACGCGCCCCGTCAATTAAGCTGCCTATCGACTCCAAATACGAGCTAGCATTTCCCAAAAGGAGCTGGCTATACCGAACTATCACAAAATGGCTGGCAGATATGGCTCCATATAGGCATGATTCCTGTTCCGGAGCACCAGATGCGATGGCCTAATAGACTTGAGCCAGTGAAACGTCCCAGCAGTCAAACTAGTGGCATGAACTCCCTCATCCAATAAGATATCCCCTGCGTTACCACTGCCAGACGGAGGGATACTCTGAAGAACTCATAGTTCTGCAAGAAGCCTAAAGCCTTTCTGCAGGCAGGTACACTGGTGATGGTCCAATCTGCATTATAAAATCTACGAAGAAAGGTGTCTCCCGCCAAAGAGTCCGCCACCGGCCCAGTATTCATCAGGGTAGGGCAATGAAGTAGCAGCCACCCCATCAGGAAATGATACGGAAGTTTGGTCTGGACGAAGTTGGCCCTACTGTCAGGTCACCGCATTCCTAACAAAGTCCCGCAAACCTCGTCCAGTGGCACAGACCATCGCGGGAAGCAATGCAAGACGGTATCCGAATGCTAGCTTTACAGCCGAAAGTATCATACCCCGATTTATTCTCTTAATGGATTCGAACCTCCAGGGACTATGCAGTCACGAAGCCAGATCATTAAGAAAGCTGCCAGCACAGCTTTCTCCGACAATGGATATTCGGCTTGACGGAAGTAGTGGCCAATCGGAGACTCAGGATCATCACTGTCCTCAGTATCCGTCGTATCATAATCCGTCATTCAGACTTCTATATCATACTTGATCATAGGATTTTATATCAAAAAGGAGGCCGGTTATTCCCCTTCTCCTTGAACGAAAATGTAGCCCATCCAAGCTCTCGTATGGGGATTGGCCCTCGGTCCTCCCTTTCTTATGAATCCTATGACAGATAAAGAGGTGGCAGAGCAATTCCTTGTATATATCAATCATCCCGGAGTTTCCACTCTCCAAATCTCGGAGCTCTTCATCACAAGGCACGTATTCTTTATAGGGCTCCGTGCCCCAGGGAAGCTTCGACACCTCCTGCATTTCGTAGAGAGCCAATCCCATCTCCTCGCCCGGAGTAAAGAAGGTACAAGTGTGAAGGTTATATAAGTCTACCAAATAGACAAACATTGGCCAGTTGACCCTTATACCATATTGAGTGGCCCTAATAGCGTAGTAAAGGCCAGCAGTCTTCAGAGTAGTTTTATATGTGGAAAGCACCCGGCCAGTGAGATTGCTCCAGAATGAAGACGGATACCTCCAGCCTTCCATCCGCAATTTCCCTGTGGGATACGACACATCTCCCGTCATCATAAAATTGCAAAGCATGTCAGCAGCATAAGGATGGACATTAGTCAGAATGTCGTTCACTACGGCACCAAGTTGCAATCCTCTCGTAGAATAAGATGCAGAGCCCCGAACACACTTGAAAGTGTCCTTCTTCCAATCGCCTGAGTCGGACTGTATCCTTCCAGAGATAACCTCGGGAAGCTCAGGAGTCAGCTCCCACTTCATTTGTCGCCGCACGGCCAAAACAGTAAAAGCAGACAAAGGATATTGTCACTCCATCCATGGTAGCCATATCCTCTAATTGTTCAGATAGACCACCATTGGGTTTCTCAAGCGTATGGTCTCGCCATCTTCAAACCCCACACTATCACCAAACAGAAAGTACGACTTCTTGAAACGACGTGCCCCTCCGTGCACGAACTTCTCATCATTAATCATCTGCCTCAAGAAGGTCGTATCCTGTTCAAGTATGGCGAGTGTCAGCTCCATTGGCTGGTTTTGACTAATCGTGGCTTGAACCTTACTGATCATATTCGTTATGAGACTAGTACCGAGGACTTGATAGGCAGAGCCGAAAGGGATTCCCTCAAGCTCTGGACAAACATGTTTACTGCAAGGACATAGAGAGAGTCAGACTCAGAAATCCACAGGAAAAGCTAAGTGCTGAAAGACTCTTATGCGCCCAAAGGGCTATACATCCAAAGGACTATGCGCCCAAAGGGATATGCGTCCAAAACAAACAAATGGGCGTATAACACACGAGCAGTACATGGGCGCATAACATCAAATAGCATGTTGGCGCATAACATGGCAACATGTGGGCGCATAGCACCCACAGTGTTTGCGCATGACTTCTGTGGGAGCATAATGATGCTCGCAGAAGTATGTTGCCTTAGGCGCATGCGCCCAGGCAGAAAAAAAGTCTGGGCGTCGCAAATTAACGCTTGAGACTTGTTTTTGAAGCGTGTTCTCACCCAGAACCGGGTCCGGGACTGGTGAAGATGCTGTCGTAGGAGGAGAGCCACTCGGTGCAGCCACCTTGCCCTTCGCGGATCTCTTGGCAATCTTGGGAGACATGGTTCTCAAAGAAAGAAGATGAAGAGTTTCTGAAAAATTCTAAGAGAGGAGAATAATGAGCTTTCTCTCTCCTTCAGAGCCTATTTATAGGCACATGCCACTTCCTATGCGCCCACTATCTTTATGCGCCTATGCGTCCATTGCGCAGTATACGTCCACAATAGCTTATGTGCCCATGTGAAGATCCAGTCACTTGCACACTATGAGACTGCCACTTGCTGACGTGGACGATGTATGGAGGATGGACCTCTTCAAATTCTACCCCGATGAATCTGTCAGTTCAGATTTTGAGAAAGATCTCAACAGTCGTATCTCTCTAACAGGCTGGCCAGACACTATGTGCCTAAAAAGAGAGTCGTGCTATGCGTCCATTACATCACGAGAAGACAGTCCATGCTTCTTTCAAAGTATTTCGAACTCATTCAAGTATCGAAAACTTTGAAGGGAGTCTTGTAGAAGCATGAAATTTTTTTAGCAATGAAGCCTTATGCGCCCAAGCTAGTAAAGCTCTATGCGCCCAGCCAGTGAAGCTCTATGCGCCCAGCCAGTGAAGCTCCATGCGCCCAGCCAGTGAAGCTCCATGCGCCCAAGACTAGCTCTCCCAAAAAGGAGGGTGTCTCAGGCTATGCGCCCAAGCCTGACTCGGTCAAAGCCATGATCAAAATATGCACCGAAGCGCACGACCACGTCTGTCTCTACGAGCAGTCGTGCACCGAAGCATGCGGCCACATCAACACAACGACCAATCCACGATCTCACAGCCTGCATGCGCCTACACCCTATGCGCCCAAGGCAGGACTATGCGCCCACATAAAAACTAGTATTTTCCTTATATGGGCGCATAACATCATTCCAGCTCAAGAACGTCTATAAAAAGGGGCCTCATCCCTCTTCAAAAGACAGAACGGAGAGCATTTTCAAGAGCCAAATTGCTGCACTTCTTGCCAGTGAGTCGAGAGTTAGCAATTTTCTTAGGTTTTCTCCTACTTTTGTAATCGGAGTGTCAATGGAGTAAAGGAGCAACTACCGCTCGATCTCCATCGTCCCATTCTTCATAATTCTTTTTGTACTCGAGGATCCTCAGCGCAGGATCTCTTAGGCGTACTCGATTTATGGTGCCTTAGGCCAATAAAAAAAGACAGCATTTTTCTTCTTTTTTGTGTATATCCACAAGGGTAAATCGACACCCTGCACGTGTCGTGTGCAGCTGCTATTGTTCAAGAATAGACATTTTGGGGATGGAATGGGTAGTTCAGACGTCTACTAAGATATTTTTCTCCCAGCTAGTACTCATGGAATCAATCGCAAGTGAGGTAAACATGTAAAAATAATCAAGATGTACAATAAATCCATGATACTAAATCTTTGTGTGACGAGCGTGTCAACAGGAAGCAAGACATATGTATAACATGTAAAGGAAACTATCAGAGACGATAACAATCAGTATATGCACTTGCCTATGGTCCTGAGCTGCGGGTACGGGCCGGGCACTGAGTCCAAGCCAATAGAGCCTATATCATAGATTTACTTAAATAAATAAACAAAATTGATAAATATTATCTCTATCTATTGTTTAATATTGTCTTTAAGCTACCATGTATAAACTTATCCATCACCATGGTTTCCCTTACCTCACAGGTATGGGCATACATCTTTGCACCCTAAATTCAATTTTCCTACCCAATGCCCCCAACTCAAGTATAGTTGTGGTTTAGTTCTGTACTTGACACACATTAGTATAATAGGCCTTCCCTGCTGTATTTGTCCTGCCTTATGGGTATCTTGAGCCAAAGGAGTACCTGCACTCTAACATACAGTCCTCATGTTCAGGGTACCCACATACCCAGGGGTGACCGAGCCCTGACTGCAAGCCCTCATTAAAGTTGGTACCATTCCTGCTAATCTGATACCAAGTAGGGATGGGTACACATGTAGCCACTGGTCAATGTATGAACTACCCTTACCTGGCCATCAAGGACTCATCAAGGCCAATGGCTTAACCTTAACCCAACAATGTAACATACTGATCTGTTTAGCAGATAAATGATATAACTGAGAATAATATAAATAGCCCAAACCCAACTCTTGCTAGCTCTCTAATAGACTTGGTCTTCCAGGCCTGATCTAAGGCCTCTAGTGTCCTGTCATCTCTTTACCATAGTTGTAGATTTAACAAAATTCCCTAACTCTATTGTTATCAATTAATAGTAGCTGGACTCACTGGAATTACATTAGCTTCAAGGTCCATCAGCAGACTACCACAATTCTCCTCTGCCAGAGTATCAGTACAACTGATACTCTCTAATATAATGCTTCACCATTACTCGGCCATATATAAGCATAAAAATTAAAGAGATTTTAACCCCATTAATCTGTAAAACAGAGTAGAATTCTCCAATTTGAGGGTTCAGCAAATGAGTCCAACATCCTAGACTGTAATCAAGTACAGCCCTCACTCCCTGCCTATGTCACTCATAATCTTGTACCCTCTACCAGTCATGAATATATAGAACAATAGTTTTCACTCTTTGTGTCTGTGCTAGAATAATGTGGATGGATAGGACTGGTGCCCCCTTCTAATACTTTTGTGCACTGGGTCTAACTCACTTCTACTAACCTATGGGTGGTCCAAGACTTACCAACTGTACTTCTTATTACCAATGATACTCAGGTATCTGTGTGTGGATACAATATTTCTACTGACAACAATTTGTGCTACATTATTTAACAACCAATGTATCAGGAATTTCCATGGGGCGGTCTGCTGCTGCTGCTCTCTCTAATCTATACAGTCTGACTGCAGCCACAGTTCATACGCCTAATTCTTGGCACACCTCGTCCCTCACACCTCTTGCCCTCTACTTACCTGCTCCATCTACAAATGTTTGAGTACTAAATACTGCACCCAAGAGCCCCCTAGTCACAGTTTTGAACTGCTGATGTAGGATACAACTTTGCACCTTCTAATTAACTTTAGCACATATCCTACTGACGTACACCTTTCCCTGGTATACCCAGGTTGTATTGATGCTATGTATATGACCATAGATAATCTACTATATTTAAAATTCCCATTTTCTAGATGCCCATTAATCCAACTGTAGTTGGCCACACAACTTTTCTCTACAGGATATCCATGGGCACACAGATTTCTCTAGTACATGGTATTACCTACTACTGCAACTACTTTAGTTTCCTATAGGAGACACAACCAAGAACCCATCATGTTGCTGGCAAGGACCCTTCCTGCTACTGTAGGACATCTGTTGTCCACGCTCTGTTACGCTTAGTAACTAGAGTAACTAGGAACTGGCCTAACCCCTTCATTTTTGATACTCACCAGTATCAGAGAGGGTACATGGTAGATGGAGATACCACTGTCCCTAGCACAGTGGGGTATGAAGGTGTCTCCCTTTGACTTGGATACATGTCCTGCACATGTATCCCCTCAAAGTCTTGTACAAAGCCTACCCTTATTGCTCGATTGCATACCTATGTCTCATATGTAGGGTTGTGGGATACTTGCATATACCAACATGGCGTCACTATTCCCCTTTCGATACTGACTCTCTCTCTGCCACACATGTCTAGTCCGACCCAACTTGTCATCTAGGCTACTGATACTTAAATTACTAAACTCTGATTCACCCTTTCGTATGACCCTCTCATTTTGTACATGTCCTAACACGACTATCACACCCATTCTACCTATATGATTACCTACAGATGAACCCCATCTTTGTTTCCTCAACCCTGAGTTGATTACATCTATTCTTAGGCATTAATACAACTATTAGTGCCACAGGTTGACTGAAAATTAAGAATCGAACGCTCCAGTAACAGAGGTGAGGATTACCTATGAGTAAATTGAGTGTCTCTTGTTCGACGACCCTCCAAGAGTTGATTGAAATATGACGATATTAGGGTTTGGAGGAGAATATAGTTAAATGGATCGAGAGCCTCAGGGTCACATATATATACTCTTGGGAGATTTGAATTTGGATAGTCGATCTCTATCTGTTGCTAGCCATTTGGGAGATTTGAATTTGGATAGAGGCTGGGCTTTTGGGTGTCGGTTAGAGTAGGGGGTCTGGGTGAAATGAATTTGAATTAGGGATTTTTCACCTGACCCCCTTTTCAATTGGTTTTTGTCAAAAGGGGTCCTCCCTTTTAGATTATCTTATATAATAAATTTATTAATTACTAATATACCATTAGTGGCAGAAAATCATAGTAATAATTTTAAATGTTATTGCTATTTCTAATTTTTGGGTTCGGGGTTCACAGTGAGGCATGCAACATGTTGACACCTTCCTCAGCAAGGTCCAGCAACTTTAAGAAGATCCTGTAGTTTGCCCACATTGCCATAATGTGATCGAAACGATCCCTAACATCACCTTCCCTTAGCAAGACATGTTGCTGAAAAATAACAGGCACAATTGTAGCTCCCCTTCCCAGAAATTTAAATTTTTTTTATTATATTATTTATTTTAATTAAATGATAATTTTTAGATTTTTATAATAATTAATTAGTTAATTATTACGGTAGATGATTTTAATCATGATTAAATTGGGAGTACAAGGTGACTAGAAATCGTGGCACGGATAGTGCAGTGGCGTGCTTTGACTAGTGTATTAGCCTTGGTGGGGGAGGCCGAGTCATAGAGATGTCCTAACTAGGAAAACTAGCCCAAGTTGTGACATGAGCATTATAAATAGTTTAATTATTCATTATTAATATTATTTGACATCTAGGTGACTCGGTCGTACCAAACTAGTCAAACTGGACCCGAACTGAGCCCAAGCTCATGTAGTCATGCGGTACGTCCAATGACATTCGTATTGATGCATTTTGGTATGATTGTGTCGTATCCATTTTCAGTGATCTAATGAATATTTCTAAGTATTCTTATTTAAATATTATAAACATCGTTATTAGTTGATATTCAATTTGTACAAAATAGGCTCTGTACATTTTTGGGATTATTAGACGGTACAAATTGTATACACACCATTATTGGTTTGTTGAATTTCGTTATTATCATTATTATTTTATTGAGATATTATTACATAATATTATTTATTATTATTAGCTATATTATTTTGTCAATAAATATTATAGTATAAGTGTTCGTATTTATGTACGAAGGCCCTACACTAGTTGGTAAAAAGTATTTAGGTATTTAGATTTTATGCAGATTGTCAAATAAGTAATATGTGAATATACTGTGTATGGATATATAAATGTATAAATATTATACATGAGAGTATGTGTATGTATATAAAATATATATTATACAGTTGTGTATGTGTATATATATATAAATAGATATATTGAGATTTGTATTTTTCTACTAAAAATATTTATTAGATTTTTGGAGATTATTATATAAGTAATTATATATATATATATATATATATATAATATATTATATATATATATATACATAAAAAAAAAATACATGTATATATATATATATATATATAAATGTATAACAAAAGAAAAGGGAAATAAAAGGAAAATAATTATTCAGCCAACTCACCCACCTCGGCCAAGTCCTCACAGAACCCTTTCCGCAAGCCTTCCCAAACCGAACCTATCATATATACGTTAAGAACATATACATCGAGAACGCACGCGAGCAGAGGAGTTCGAAAACCTAAAACCCTAACCTCCAACCGCCGCCACCGACGCCACCAACCACCCATGGTCCGGCGACCCACCCGCCGCCGGTGCCACCACGCACGTGGCCGGAGCTGCCGTGCGCACAGCCGAGATAGCAGAGCGTGCGGACAGGAGAACGGCAGGGACAGCCCGGCGACCTCAACTTCGTCCTCAAAAATCATCCTCATCGCTCGATCATTTTTCGAGATACTTCTTCAGGTATGATGACAACATATACGTCTCCCAATCCCTTCAGTTAGTTTTATTTAGACGGATTAGGTCATCCAGAAAGTCGACACAAACTTTGCCGAAAAACTGTTCTTGAACAGTTCACAGAGTAGTTCCAACCCCATACTTGGAAGGCGATTTCTCGCCAATCTGTAGATCGATTCGAAAATCTATTTGAACAGACTTGTAGGTTACATATACGGGATTAAAACCCTACTGCCACTTTTAATTCTAGTTAATTAAACAGTAGATTAAATCGGCTTAAAGTTTCAGAAAACCCATTTTCTAAAACAGTAGAAATATTAAAAAAATCCTTCGATACCACGTGCGTCCCGCCAAACCGGGCGGCTTGGTCGCGAACCGAAAGCATCGAAAGGTGCGTAACGGCTTCGTGGACGTGTGGGCTTTGACGGAATTCAAATTGGTTGCGTGTACGCGACGAATTTGATGCGTATCTGTCGAAATTTACCGTATCGGCCTCTGTGCAAGTTTCCCAATTAATTCGTGCACGCTCATCAGATCGATACAAAACTTGTGCCAATAGGACCGTATCGTTTTTCTGGTCCTGCGTGCCAAGTTTGGTCCAATTCTGAGACAGTTGAATTGGACCGCCGTTTCGTGGGCCCCACGGTCCGACTCAACGGGCGATTTTGTGCACGGCCCGTCGGAATCCAACTTTGGACATACGGTTGGATTCGTATCGAAAAACCGGATCCGTAGCATATAGTTTGATGACTTTAGAGACCATTGACTCGGCACACTTTTTGGTGCAAAGCTGGTCCAACGACGGACATCATTTTTATCCGAAATTATCGTTTTGCCCCTGTGTCCAGAATTGGACTTAAGGATAGGCAATCCTACCTAATTTGACTATTCTGAGAACGTTGGTACTATTTATTTCAACATCTGGAGACTTTTTGCATATGTTGACTTTAGTGACTCATCTGATGTGGTTGTACTATCGGTTTCTCCAGCTAAGGACCTCAGGCAAGTACACTTTCTGATTGCTTTTCGATTCATGGTAGTCTTTATATTTCATGTTTATACATATATCTTGCTGCTTGTTGACACGCTCGTCACACGGAGTAGTCGGGAGGGAAAATATCTTAGTAGACATGTGGACTACCCAGAACTATCCTCATGATGTCTATTCGTGAACAATAGCACCTGTACACGACACGTACAGGTGCCGGATTTACCCCCAAGCCGTTCACATGTCGAAACAGATATTTCACACCACATAGGTAGTTGTCTTTTATTTATTCCCTTTCATCCTCCATCGTGCCATGTCATCAGTACTTCCACTTTTATATCTTCTATGTTATTTCATGTTTTTATA